>PVKP010032959.1:0-25439 GCA_004027715.1 Plecturocebus donacophilus | reverse complement strand
CTCCCCTTCCTCCTCCTCTTCCTCCTCCTCTTCCCCCTCCTTCTCCTCTTCCTTCTCCTCCTCGGCCTCCTCAACGTGAAGACAAGACATTAAGGCTGAAGAGCTTTACGATGATCCACTTCTACTTAATGAGTAGTAAATATACTTTCCCTTCCTTACGATTTTCTTAACACCATTTTATTTTCTCTAGCTTATTTTATTGTGAGATTACAGCATATCATACACACAACATGCAAAATATGTGTGTTAACTCCTGGTGCTATCGGTCAGGCTCAGGGCCCAGCGCTCCGATCCCACATTGCCCACGGGTCCCCTGCACCACCTCACAGAGCTGTCGTGGGAATGACCGAACAGGACAGCACACGGACAGGGCCTTCACACAGTGAGCTCCATCCGCTGCGGCTGGGCATGGTAACCCCCTGTGTGGCAGACACAGCCCTGGGACCCCAGCACACAAATCCGTGTTTGGGGCCATGCCACCCTTCTCCCGAGACACCGGCTGTTGGGCGCCCTCCGCTTCTGACGGGCCCCGTCGCACTCTGGTTTGTCAAATTCCAGCTTTTGCCAACTCTCCCCTCAGGAAGGGGACATCACACCTGGGTGGTCGGAGCGGAGAAGGGCGTTTGAAGGGGCATGCAGTATTGGGGCCATGGAGGAGGAAATGGGGCATTGGTGAGTGGGACGGCAGGGCCGCCAGCATCTCACCCGGGAGGTGAACACACGCTCGGCCTCTCACACTGGCTGCCGCCCCGCTGGTCCCTTGTGCTTCAGGGAACAGCGCATCGGTGATGGATGAGACTTTAATTAAAGTAATGAGACATTTATAACGGTGATTATCTCCAAAATTAGGCCTTTTAGCAATTATTCCTGGGGAACATTCCTCCGGTAGATAGCTCCCTTTTTAGAACAATTGTCGGGGGGTGGTCTGTACCTGAGAGGGATTTTCCCAGCAGGCCCTGGGCTCTGACGGGTCAATGATGAGGTTTCCCTGGAAAACAGCACGTGGCTTCTGCCGCAGGTTTCTCTCCAGAGGAGCAAAGGTTCTATGACCCTGGACACCCAGTCAGGTCATAGGACATTTCTGGTGACCTCAGAGAGGGAGCCTTTGGGCTCAGAACCCAAAGACCTGGGTTCAAGTCCTGTCTTTGCAACCCTTCCTGTTTCTGAGACTATTTGCCAAGTGGGATGTGAGGGTGAATACTGAGTGTCACCAAGATTGGATTGAAGGACGCAAAGAATGAACCCTGGGTGTGTCTGTGAGGGTGTTGCCAAAAGAGACGGATATTTGAGTCAGTGGGCTGGGGAAGGCAGACCCACCCTTAACCTGGTGGGCACCATCTGATCAATTTACAGTGAATGGAAAGCAGGAAGAAAAACGTGAAAAGGCAAGACTGGCGCAGCCTCCCAGCTTACCTCTTTCTCCCATGCTGGATGCTTCCTGTCCTTGAACATCAGACTCCAAGTTATTCAGTTTTGAGACTCAGACCGGTCTCCTTGCTCCTCAAGCTTGCAGACAGCCCATTGTGGGACCTTGTGATCGTGTAAGTTAATATTTAATAAACTCCCCTTTATATATACATATGTATACATATAATATATATAATATATACATATATATTATATATACATTTAATATATTATATATATAATATACATTATATACATACAATATATATTATATGTATTGTATATACATGTATTATATATGCACATAATATATGTATTATATATGTGCATTATACATACATATATACACATAATATATGTATATACACATGTATACACATATAATATATACACATATACCCTCTAGAGAACCCTGACTGCTGGAAACCGATGCTTGGTGCCACGAAGAAAAATCAGCATGAGACAAAGGATTTCTCAGCAAAGAGGTCCTGCAGGAAGGGTACCCTCACTAGCCATCTTGCCACAAGAGTACAATGAACAAAGGAAAAGCAGACATGTGCATTTGTGGTCGTCCTTACTGCTGTGTCTGATCTCCATTGGCTGGAGCCAGACTTCACAATCTAAGCTAAAACCCAATTGGCTAACAACTTAAAACTTTTTAAAACAAGTTTTGGAGAAGTCCAAACAAGGAAGGGGCGTAGGCTGCAAGCTGGACCACGCCTGTGAGCACGTCCAGCACAGATATCTTGGTTAAAGTACAAGGACATAGAACGTACTAGTGCCTATAAGCATGTCTAACAGCTACATAGGATAGGGCTTGACAAAGAGTTCTTTAACAAGAAGGGACATTTTGAAGAGGAACTTTTACTTCCCACACTGACTAATACACTGGATGAAAAGCACATGGGCCGAGAGGCCCTAAAGCTGTCAGGTCTGTGAAAGTTCTTTGTAAGGTCTCAGGCAACAGGCCCCTGATCTGCGGCCATCATGTGTTCATAACAGCATATTCCAGAACATTCCTCCTTAAACTCCAGGACAGACCCCTTCCCTGGGTTAGGGCTTTGCCCCCCAGAAGTACTGATTGTCTGGGTTTCTATCACTGTGAATGGCCATTTATTTAAAAAACAACCAACCAAAAAAACAGTTTCATAAGGCCAGCAGAGTGTGAAGTCCCCGGAACTCCATGCAGAAGTGAGCAACGTGGGTCCTGCCCTTGTTGGCCAGAAAGGTGCGGTGCGGCCATTTCACTTAACTTGCTGGGCCCTGGATCTCCTTACCAGAAATATAATGGTCATGGTCACTGGCCAGTTGACTGCCCAGAGGTGGTACAAGGAGGAGACACAATTACCTTCAGAGAACTGTGCCATGAGCTAAAGCATCTCATCATTTTACCCCCAAATCTCAGGACAAAGTTGGGGCTCCACAGCGCCTGTCCCTGGTTCCTCCCTCCCTAACTGGTAGAGATCAGAGACACAGGTGCACGCCCCCAGTTCACAGAGCAACGTGGAACACCCAGGCCTCTTGTTTTCTGAGGCTGTGACACCCATCCAGACCTTTGCTATGATTGTCACCAGTGGCAACTTTTAACTAAAACTGATTAAAAATTTACCACGTGCCAGATCCTATTTTAAGTACGTCTCCTGCATCATCACATCAAATCCTCATAATGACCCTGTGAGGGTTGTTACTGTTGCTGTTCTGAATTAACAGACACAGAGGAGTTGAGAGATTTCCCCAAGGTCACACAGTAATGTGGACCCAGGCCTACGTCCCTTGCAAAGCTCGTGCTCTAACCATGACACCACACTGCCTCTGGCCCTGATGACTCTTGCAGGCACTCTGACGGTTGGCTCCCAGCTGCTGGCTGGAGGGGAACACCTGATAAACAGGGGTCACTGTTGATCTAGGCTTTCTGGAATTCTGCAGTCTGCCCTCATTTCCCTGCCACCCACCCTCACCCCACTCCCAGCCTCTCTGCTGTTCCGCCTGTTCACCCCAGGATCGGCCCCTTCCTCTTCTGGGCTCCAGGGATTCCCAGAGTCAGGCTTCCGTTCCTGCAGGAAGAGTGCACACAGCCAGTTCCTGCTGTGGGGAGGAGTGGGTGCCACAGGCCCTTAGATCACTCACCTATTTGATTTTTCTGTGTGCCAGGCACTGTTCTAGGTGTGGATGAATGAGCCAGGTGGGGCCTGCCCTTGAGGAGCCTGAGGCTGATGTGCCCGAAGGGTGCCCAGTGCCCTGCAGCCCAAGACAGACCCTGGCTGCCTGAGGCTGCCCAGCACTGCACCCCAGGAAACAGGATAGCAGGAGAGCCAGGAGTGGGGTACCCACCTGCCCAGCCAGCAGGAACAGGCGCTGGGAAAGGATTAGTTCCTGTGGAGAGAGAAGGCAAGGGAGCCAGGCAAGCAGCAGGCAGGAGAGACACGGAGCTGCTGTGCCCAGGGGCCGTGGCATGCGGGCCGTGGCCAGGCATCCGTGGCTGCTCCCCCTGTGTCTGTCTCTGTGGAGCTGTCCAGGATGGCGCTGGACCCCAAGAGGCCACCTAAGCCAGTGGGCATGGCCTCCTTGGGAAGCCTGGGTGATGAAACAGACCAGCCCCCTGGGTGTGGGTATCACTCTTGCTCTGCCAGGAAGAGGCAGAAGGACCAATGGCAGCGGCAGGGGTGGATTCTTGCCCAGCAAGGGCTGCCAAGGCTCTGGGGACCAGAAGCAGTCCCTCCCTGCTTCCTTGCAGTGCCCTGGCTTTTCAATGCAGGGATTCACCAGCTTGGGCTCTGCCAGCCTGGGCTCTGCAAGTCCCACAAGCGGGATTGCCAGTGGGCCAGTGAGATGCCTCCTTACCAGTGCCCACAGTGGGAGGGGTGTGAAATCGGGACCAGATCCCTGAGAGCTGTTAGGGGCAACCCAACTGTCCATGGGTATTTGGCTGAAATTTACCTCCTCTGCAAGGAAAATCTGGAACAGAAAAAGAGCCTTTAATCTATCTGCAGACCCTTCAAGGGAGAGAGGAAGGATTCCTTAGGAAAGGGCAGGGGTGTTGGAAAACAAGGCTGTGGTTTTAGAGGAGGGCTGTTAGGGTGGCCCCTTCCTGGGGGTCCGGGCTCGGGGCTCTGCCTGCAGAAGAGGGGGGTCTTCCTTGGGCAAGGTCTTGAGAGGAGCCCCATGAATTACTCCTGTCATGTGGACTCAGTGGCTGTGGCTTGGGGAAAACAGGGAGGCCACTGCCTGCTTTCCCAGGCACTGGCGGCTGACCCACCGCAGCTGGAGGTCATGGCTCTCAGATAGCTCGTCCTGATTTCCCACCCCTCCCCTTCAAGGGAGCCGTCGGCGTCCTGGCCCTGCGCTGCCCACCTGCACCAGTGAGTGGATCCTCAGCTGATGAGAGGGTGTGAGGTCTGGAGTGAGGCCAGCGTGGCTTCACCTGCTGGAGGCTTCCTCTGCTCGCTCCTCTCCGCCGGCCCAGGGCAGGTCCCCAAGTACCAGGCACAGTGACGCTCGCTCTGTGGCATGGAGACAAGGCAGAGTTTGCAGCAGCCCAGGAAGGTGGAGCCTAGGGCCACAGACCTGGACAAAAACTTTCCTCCCAGAAGGTGAGGGCGGGCTGGCTGCTTGCCCTGGGCAGTGGGGGTGCTGAGGCCTTGGTGCCACGCCTCTGTGGGGTGAGGGCCACCTCGATCCAGAGCCGGGAGCGTGCATTCCAGAACCTGATCTTATCCTTCCACCAGGGACACTAGCATTCCAGGGGATTGATTCGCTTCAACAAGTGACGGTTTTAAAACAAATGAGGAAGCCAATTCATTTCCTCACCCTGGGCCTACAGAACCAGCTGGGGCTGCACTGGGACAGTGCTGCACACCCCAAGTGAACCCAGCCCTGCACCCCTCTGTGAATGTGCTTTTGAAACCAAAAATGGGAGGCATTGGCCATCACAGGGTTTGAGCTGATGTGAAAAGTGCTATAAAGGCATTCCAGTTAAAGTGCATCTGGCCAGGCATTTCCTGAAAGCTGCTACTGAGAGGAATACAGTTGCATGAGAACAGCATACCCTGAACTTCCTGTTTCTTGGGTACCCTAGAGACCCCCAGAGGGGACCCCACCACACAGCTTGGATCAAACAGCAGTGTGCCAGGATACCTTGGGCCACAGGAGACAGCCTCCCACCCGTGCCTTCCATCCACGCTGCTCTTCCTAACCTCCACGTAGCCACTCCGCTGTGTCTGCCTTTGTCCCCAAACTGTCCGATCCCCAGTGTCCCCCTCGGTGGGTCAGCATTTACAGGGCACCGTCCTTGCCCCCATGATACAACTTTCACCCCATGGGAGAAGGGTGCCTGTGGCCCCGATTTCACAGAGGGCTTGGTGGGTTTCCAGTCTTCATCTGTGAGTCTCGAGTCCCTGAGGACAAGCATCTCGCTTCTATGTCTCTCTCCGGACTGGAGCAGGGGTACCCGGCATGCTCTTGGGTGATCCACTGAAGGTGCAGGTGCCCAGCAAGAGCTGGAGACCTTGAAAACAGAAAGGGGATTCACTCCACCCGAGTTGTAATCCTGGAAGAAAGGTGCTTTGCCTGACAGCAGCGCGGACAAAGAAAAGTCAGTGGAGGGAAAAGTGAGAGAATGGCCACTGCCCCCCACTCCAGCAGGGCCACCCCACTCCTTCTCCCCCTCTCTTCCCTTCCCATCCTGGGCCCTCGCCTTCCTTCCCCTTTTCTCTTCTCTCTTTCTTTCCCCTCCTCTCTCCTCCTCGTAGGTGGTGGGTCCCAGCGGTGGGTCCCAGTAGCAGGTCCCAGTGGGAGGAGGGGACGTTGCTCCCCACATGTTGGAGAGCAAGCCTTGGCTCAGCAGGGGTCTTCGAGTGCCCCTGGAGCTGCTGACAACCCCCATCACTCACTAGCTGACCCCTTCTCTGTCCAGGGTCCTGCAGAACTCTCAAATCCAACCCAGTGAGTGTGGCTCAGGCCTGCGGCTGCCTGTGCTGTGGTGGAGGTCAGGGAGGGGAGCACAGCCTGTCTTTTATTGGTAGTTGGTTCTGGCCTTGCCACTGTAAACATTTTGCAACTGGACCCTCCGCCTACCTCCCCCTACCCCTAGTGCCTGGAAGAGGCTTCCGAGTGCGGGGGAGGGAGCGAAGAGGAGTCACAGACGGCCTCCCAGGGGTCTCACCTGCCATCAGCCTCCCAGTCTCCCTCATCCCCCCTTGCTGACCTCCCTCCTGGCCCCCAGAGGACCCACAAGGCACATCCTGCATGGACTGATACCCCCAGCCCCCAGCCACTCTCCACAGAGCTCTGTGTCTCGCTAACTTGGAACGGTAATAGCATGAGTGGGTTTTTTTTCTCTTTTAGTCAAAATCAATGACAATGACAGAGTTATAAGGCAAGGCATGGGGAAGAAGAAAGCGCCCAGTGTCAAGGTGGATGCAGGAGGCAGTTAGGGGGGCCCATTAGGCTTTCAGTTGCCTTAGGGCGTGCTGCGCGGCGCAGAGCGGGTGTGATGTCAGGGAACCCACTGGCAGGCAGGCAGCCTTGTCCCCACACACCTGTCATTAAAGTGGAAGGCACGACATGGCAGCTATTAGTCTAGGGGGTTGGGGGGGCACGTGGTGGAGACATCTCAGTTATACAAGAGGGACCAAGAGTTCCACTGGGAGAGGAGAAGCAGGAACCCAAGGGGTCTGCCCAGACTCCAGGGACCTGAGCCTGGGGAGAAGGGACCTTGGGGTGGGGGGCTTCACCACAGCGCCAGGCACAGGGCCTGACCTTCACAGGTAGGAGGTGCCTAGAGCCTGCCAGCCAGAGAGGTGGGGGCCCCTTTGTTTTCCTCCTGATGTCCGCTGTTCCTGCTAGCTCCGGAGCAGCCCCAGGCACTGCCATGCTCCCTCCCTGGGCCGCACTGGACCCACAGGGCTGGGGGAGACCGCAGAACTCCTGCTGTCTGCTGGCATAGCTGGGATCCTTGTCCCTTTGCCAAAGTCCCTTTCAATGCCCACTCTGAAAGAAGAGCTGGTACATGACAGCGTTAACTCGGCCTCCACTCCCTGCCCCTCTCAGAGAATGAGAATAGCATCTCCTGAACTCATTACGAGGTATGCTGCTTCCTTCAACAAAGGGAGTGGGGGATCTCCCCAGGGCAAGGCAGGCTCCTGTCAGAGGCCCTCATTGCCCAGTCATCTTGGGCAGTTTCCTAGCTCTGCCCCTGGGTGTCTTGTCTGTGAAACGAGGGGCTAATAATTGCTTGGGGTCCTTAGAAGCTGGATGCAGGACAGGCTACCTAATCTGCAGAGCCCAGTGCACATGACACGGGGATGCCTTGTTAATTAAGTATTAAGAACCTTGGGGTCAGGTGCAGTGGCTCACGCCTGTAATCCCAGCACTTTTGGAGACCAAGGCAGGCGGATCACCTGAGGTCAGGAGTTCAAGACCAGCCTGGCCAACATGGTGAAATCCCATCTCTACAAAAATACCAAAATCAGCCAAACATGATAATGGGTGCCTCTAATCCCAGCTATTCAGGAGGCTGAGGCAGGAGAATCGCTTGAACCAGGGAGGCGGAGGTTACAGTGAGCCGAGATCGTGCCATTGCACTCCAGCCTGGGGAGCAGAGTGAGACTCCTCTCAAAAAAAAAAAAAAAGAACTTTGGGACGGCAGTCATTCTTGCTAAGAATTTCAAGAGCAGGAAGCAGGGGTCTTGCTCTCTGCCCACCGTGCGAATGAAAGAATCAAGTTGAACAAGCTGGGAAAACAGCCCAGTGCTTCCTGGACATGCTGGCTGGGGACTGGCTGAAGTTGGGAGGGAATCTCCCAGGCTTGGCAAGCCCAGGTTCCTGCAGCCACAGCCTTGATGGTGATTGTCCAGGGGGGATGGCTGAGGGTGCCCACCTGGCAGGGCCACCACTACAATGAATGAAATTAGGGCGGGAAGCACCCAGTTTGGGGGTGGGTGGGCAGCGTGGGGCAGGGTGAGGCAGTGACGGACACTCCCAGCCCCCACCACACCCGCCTTCATCAGGGGCCTCCAGGTGCCTGGATGGATGCCGGTGACCATGACAAGGGAGGGCTCGACGGCATTGGCATCCGGTGGTGCCTGTCGAGAGGCAGCTGGTTAGATGTGAGAATGCAGCGTCTTCCTTCTTCCTCCTCTCCACACCTTCTCAATGTTAAGCATGCTTTGAATGAAGACCACCTAAACAGGCTTTGTGTGAGCAACAAGGCTGTTTACTCACCCGGGTGCGAGTGGGCTGAGCCCAAAAAGAGAGTCACAGAGGGTGGTGGGGTAGGAGCTGGTTTTATAGATTGGGGGTAGGTCATAGAAAGTTACAGTTTAGGGCAGTTTTTTGCTAGCTGGTGGGGGTGGGGGATGTCACAGGGTCCAATGTCACAAAGTTGACTCATCAGTTGAGGCAGAACAGTGGTGGAACATTGCAAGGTTGGTTAATCAGACACTGCAGGAGCTAACTATTCTTCTTCTTTTGTGGTTTTCTTGTTATCTCAGAATTTCTGGCTCCGGGAGGCTATCTGGAGGTGTGCATGTGGGTCACAGGGGTCACCATGGCTTGACTAAGGTGTCGTCCATGATGCAGTGAGTTCAAAGAGCCTTGCACACTCAAGGAGGTGATTTCCCAGCCACCCATGAGCAGCTGAGCATCCTCATTCAGCTCCTCGGGTGTCAGGGCGCACTGCTGCGCACTGAGCAGCAGAGCCGTGGGCTCCTTCTGGCTGATCTTTGCTCTGAGCACCCAGTGCTATGCCAAGGATGGGGAGCCCCATCCAGAGCCCACACGCCATCTCCAGGCAGATGGAGGAGCTGGGAACTGTCACCAATCCAAACCTGGCTCCACTCCCCAGTTTGGTAAAGCCAAATACCCACACCAAGGTTTGCAGAGAGGAGGGCGTTTATCGGCTGGATGCCAAGCAAGGAGAATCAGGCAGCTCAAACTTAAGACCTGAGCTCCTCCATGGCTCACAGGCAACGGTTTTGTTTTTTCTCTCTGTTGATTTTTTTGAGACAGGGTCTCACTCAGGCTGGAGTTCGGTGGTGCAATCACGGCTCACTGCAATTTCTGCCTCCCGGGTTCAAGCGATTCTCCTGCCTTAGCCTCCCACGTAGCTGGGACTACAGGTGTGCACCACCACGCCCAGCTAATTTTTGTATTTTTCATGGAGATGGGATTTGACCTTGTTGGCTAGGCTGGTCTCAAACTCCTGACCTCAGGTGATCTGCTCATCTTGGCTTCCCAGAGTGCTGGGATTACAGGCATGAGCCACCACACCCAGCCACTAACAAGGGTTTTTAAAGGTGTGAGTATATTTCAGGAAAGCAGAAGTTACAGGCAAAATCATTCATCAGTACAGGGACATTATACATTGGTTTGGCCTCAAAAGGTGGGATATCTTGAAGTGAGGGGGCTTACAGGTCATAGGCTGATTCAAAGATTCTTTGATTTGTGATTGGTTAAGGAGGCAAAGCTTTGTCTGAAAACTTGGGGTCAACAGGAAGGAATGTGAAGGCTTGGCCATGGGTGTGACTCTCCAGGTGCCCTAGGAAGAAATGTTGAATACAGAACGGCCGTCAGAGTGCAGTCCTCAGTTCCCCCATATCTGAGGTCCATCGGCCAGCAGTTAGCATTTTCCCTCTGGTGGGGTCCAGGTTTCTGAAAAGCAACTTCTTGCTTATCTGATTGCTCATTTACTCCTTAAGACTAGTGGAGTGCCAGGAACTTCCTGGGAAGGAATTCGAGATTTTCTTTTGTTTCTGTGTTTGGGTTTGGCTGGGGGTGGCCGCAGGCCCTAAGGAAGTCCCTGTTCCATCTCAGGGCAGGCCAGGATAGGCCCCTCCTGCAGGGTGCACACTCTCTATCTGAGGCTGCAGAAAAGGAAGGGGAGGGTGTGACATGATCTGGAAGGCTCCCAGGAGGAGGGAAGACCAGAGCAGGTACCGGTCCTCAGAGCTCGAGACGGGCAGAGAAAAGTCACATCCGCCCCCCAACCCCCATCCTCAGAACTAGCCTGGCTTGTAAGGAGAGTGTTTTATCTCCATTTCACAGATAATAAGGAAACTGGGTGCGGAAATTTCCAAGAGCCCACCCAGGATTCACAGAGCGAGAAGCCAGGGCAAAGCCACCGGGTGCCACGTGGACTCACTCCTCCCACAGGAACGTCCGGCCTCACAACCAAACACTCGCAACTCGGCGTGGCTCACCTGATCCCAGCCCTAGGGGGCGGCCCGACCGCCCACACCACTCCCTCCCTACCCCACGGTGTGGGTCCTGAGACACCTCACCCTCCCTCATTGTCTCCTGCATGCACAGAAGATCCTTTCCATGGAGGACACGTGTCAAGAGTGGAGAAGGCTGGGCGGAGACACGGTATGGGACTGTGTGCGGCTGATATTCCAGTTAAATAAATACATTTTGCTAATTGGATTACTCAGACACTATAATATACTAGTGGATTTCCAACTTGATGCTAATAAATTGTGTGAAGAACTTAATCACGTTAGCATCGTGAAAGCTTGTAAGAGATGAAATGAGAAAATCAGGCAACACTGACACCCAGAGCCTCCTAAGGCTTTCAGGCTCCCAGAGCTTTGGTGAGCTCCCTTCCCCGGGCTCCCTGGAAGAGAAGCTGCCGCTGGGCGTGTGGGGTGTGGGTGGGGTGCCATGGGGAAGGGAGAAGCGGGATATTCGGGAAGAAAGTCACAGTGCCGGGAACTTGAGGACCTGTCCCTAGGCCGGGGGAGAAGAGCCGACTGAACAAGCCTTCCAGCAGGTGAAGCCACGCTGGTCCTCACACCCCTCTCATCAGCTGAAGGTCCAGCGGGCACACGGTCCAGCAGGCATATGGTTCTGTGAACCCCAGATATCTGAGACAGGGCTCAGTTAATTTAGAAAGTTTATTTTGCCAAGGTTGAAGAGGCACACCTGTGACACAGCCTCAGGAGCTCCTGATGACATGGGCCCGAGGTGGTCAGAGCACAGCTTGGTTTTGTACACCTTAGGGAGACAGGAGACATCATTCAATGTATGTAAGATGAACATTGGTTCTGTCTGGAAAGGTGGGACAGCTGGAAGCAGGGAGAGGGCTTCCGGTCATAGGTAGATAGGACACAAATGGTTGCATTCTTTTGAGTTTCTGAGGAGCCTCTCCAAAGGAGGCAATCAGATATGCATATCTCAGAGAGCAGAGGGGTGACTTTGAGTAGAATGGGTGGCAGGTTTGCCCTAAGCAGTTCCAGGCTTGACTTTCTCTTTAGCTTAGTGATTTGGGGGCCCCAAGATTTAGTTTCCTTTCCCTCAAGGGTCTACGCAAAAAGGACCGGGACCCTAACCACACCCCTTGCTGCCGGTGTCTTTCAAGAAACTCACTACTAGAAACTCACTTGTTGAAAAGAGATATCAACAGGAAGGGAAGTGGGTAGGGTCCTAGCGCTTTTCAAAAAGTGAGTTTCAGCTGGGCGTGGTGACTTACCCCTGTAATCCCAACACTTTGGGCGTCCGAGGCAGGTGGATCACCTGAAGTCAGGAGTTCGAGACCAGCCTGATCAACATGGTGAAACCCTGTCTCTACTAAAAATACAAAGTTAACCAGGCGTGGTGACGCATGCCTGTAATCCCAGCTACTCAGGAGGCTGAGGCGGGAGAATCGCTTGAACCCAGGAGGTGGAGGTTGCAGTGAGCCAAGATCACGCCATTGCACTCCAGCCTGGGTAACAAGAGCAAAACGCCATCTCAAAAAAAAGATAAAAAGAAGTGAGTTTCCACCCACATCTGCCTTCACACAGGGAACCACTGTGGGCTGAAGGTGGCCAAGAAGTTGTGGGAGGAACCTGCAGTTTCAGGGAGGGAAGAGCAGGGACTGAGCCAGGGGGCTGAAAGTCAAAGCCAGGGCAGCCTCCGTTAGTCCCTGTGAACTCCAGGGAGAGGTGGCTTCCCTGCCTGCTTTCCAAACCAGAAATCTGGATGGTTGGTGTTTAATTAACATTGGTAGCAACTTGAAAAGTGAAGACCAGAATTTGAGAGCTCATTACGTCTCCTGCCTTCATATCTTGGCACCTGGCTACCCAGGAGAGGTTGAGGGATGAATGAGGATCTGTGCTGCAGAAGCAATGAGACTTCTGTATCACCAAGCAAGGCATGGGACAGGCCATTAGAACACCATGCACATGCACATATGCACGCTCACCTGCATACATGCACACACCTGAACTCAGCCCCCAGAGGGGAGCACTCTTCAATGACCATCATTAAAATAATAACTGGCTTCTGCAGCAGCTTCCCAGGTATTAATGCAAATGTTTTTCCAGCTCTCCAGGTTCAAGAGCAACATCTTACACAAGTCTATAGCATAACAAAATCCAGCCAGGAAGAGAAAGAAAGCTCCTCTCATTTGACGGTTCCCAGTAATTAGCAAGAACAATTACTGCAGCATCCGGAATTTCCAACCCCCAAAGATGCTGGGGCCACACTTGAGCACACCAGGAATCAATTTAGAGAAGCCAAAATAAGGCCATTAGGAGGGAAGCTCGCCCCGAGCGTGACATGTGTGTTTGCAAGCAAGCAAGCACACCCGCCCCCCCACCCCTGCGCTGACCGCAGCAGCCTGCTTCCCACCCTTCCCTGCGTCCACCCGCACACGCCTGCTCATACACTCCTCGCCCGCGTCTGCAGCCATCCAGCGTCCATTCATTCAGCAAACATCAGCGACTGGGCCTGCTGTTTTGTTCAGGAGATGCAACGTTAAAGACAGGCAAGGTCCCTGCACCCACAACGTCCAGTTGGGTTTGTTCCGCGTGCATTTCACGCTGTCTTCTGCGTGCTGGGCCAGGTGGTGCAGCGCAGAGATCAGAACAAGACAGCACCTATTGCCTAGAATGTCACGTCCATGAGGTACTGGATGCATTCTAGGCGGTGAAGCCTGTGCCCAGCTCAAGGGCACACAGAAGAGAGAGGGCCTCTGTCCTCCTCGGGTGGGTGGGGCATTGGAGACTTCCTGAACCAGGTGATTGTGGAGCTGGGTTTGAAGAGGAAAAGAACCTGGTTGTAGTGGGTGGACATAGGTCAGAAGAACAGAAACAGCTCTTACATAGGCACCGTGCGATAAAGCCACGAAGGCAAGAAACAGGAGCTGGTGCTGTGGGGCCTGGCAGCAGAGAGGCAGAGGAGTGCGGAGAGGAGACACAGCAGATGGGGCTGAGGAGGCCACTGGCTGAAGGTCGTCGCAGGTCTCAGGGGCTGGGCTATGGGCTGAGCAAAAGGGAATTGGGGTCCGGGTGAGGTGGCTCACGCCTGTAATCCCAGTACCTTGGGAGGCTGCTGGAAACAGGCTTTATAACGTCGGGGAAGTCCACACTGAGCCAACGGATCACTCAGCAAGGCTAGTTTACTCCCTGCAGGACGGGTGCAACTCACTGGCAGTCTTGCCACAAGAGCACACCTGCACAAGGAGACAGGGACATGAATGACCTTCATATGACGCAATTGCCCTCCTGCTGCGTTTCCATTGGCCAGAACCGGACCTCACATTCTATGCTTGATCCGATTGGCTAAAAAACTTGGAAATTTCCAAAATTTCCTGAATAGATAAGAGGAAAGATGACAGGGAAAAAGAGGAAGCTGGTCAGGAGACGTCAGGAGGGTTTTCAAATAAGGAAAGGCAGGCACCGGGGTTTGGAGCTCGCCCGGTCCTGTTCAGACACGCGGGAGCGAGGAAAGACAGCTGATTTAAGACGTAGCTGATTTAGAGAATACATAGACATGGGTATATGTTTATGCTAATAGCAGATAATGGCCATAGAACAAGAGATTGTAACTCCTTCTAATGTAGTCCAAGATACAAACTTTGAAGAACTTTCCCATCTCTCACAGAGGCCCCAAATTATCGCAGTAATGAAGTGCTTCTCATGAGGAAGGATTTCTGTTTCTACCCGCACATTTGCGCCTTTCAAGCACCGTGATGCTTTTCCAATCTAGAAGGAGGGAACGGAAACCCTGGTTGCCGTGGGCTTCTTCATAGCGCCTTTTTCCTAATCCACTGGCAGCTTGGTTACGCCCCTCTGAGCCATGCTCCCGACATGGAAAGGCTGCAGGAGCCCCAGCGTCACTGCAGTGCCAGGTCTCATCCAACCTGCTTTCCAGTCCTTGCTGTGCAGGGTGGCACTGCAGGGCAAGCCCCATGGGGCCATAGAGGGGAGGCTCCCACCCACTCTGCCGACCCCTTGGTCTCCACCTGGCCAGCACCTTGCCTGCTCCACGAAGGTGGTAGGAGTCAGGGGGTAAATGCAGAGAAGTCTGGATGACAATTACAAACACGAGGCCATGGTGCTTCCTGCAGCTGGAGGTGAAACAACGTGAGTCATCTAAACTGCAGGTTCCAGGTTGGAAGGAAGGTTCCAGCAGTGAAAAGAGAAAGGAAGGGAAGGGGCAGGAAGAGGAGGCAGGTGGCTGAGCAAAGGAGACGAGGGGAGGAAGGTTCCAGGCACAGGAAACAGGACGTGCAAAGGCCCCGAGGGCAAGGAGAGCTCAGGGCAACGTAGGCCAGCTAGAGCATGGAGCCGGCAGGCCCAGGTGAAGTCACGGGGTGAGCACAGGCAGCCTGCAGGCACCAAGGGCATGATGTGCTGGAGCCACCTCCCATCTGCCCAAGAGATCTCATCACTCAATTTCCAGAAACGTGATAAACTGGCTATTAAACTGGGCCATTTAAAACGGTAATTTATGGCCAGGTGTGGTGGCTCACACCTGTAATCCCAGCACTTTGGGAGTCCAAGGCGGGTAGATCAAAAGGTCAGGAGATTGAGACCATCCTGGCCAACATGGTGAAATCCCATCTCTACTAAAATACAAAAAATTAGCCAGGCACTGTGGCACGCCCCTGTAGTCCCAGCTACCTGGGAGCCTGAGGCAGGAGAATCACTTGAACCCATGAGGCAGAGGTTGCGGTGAGCCGAGATTGCATCACTGCACTCCAGCCTGGTGACAGAGCACGACTCTGTCTCAAAAAACAAAAAATTAATTTCTATCAACGTACGGTCAAACAAATCTTACTTGAAACAATGGTAATAAAAACACAAACTCCTTTCCTCTTAATGATTTTATTCTATTTGGTTATCACAGACATTGGTAAACTGTACAAATCGGGGCTTGATTTGAATAGTTTTGTTGATTACCTAGACTTATGAAGGTGACGGAGAAAACGTTAATAACACAGATTCAACCGAAACAGGCTCACTGCCATTACAAGGTGAGTTTCACAAAAACAATTGTCAAGTTACACTTCGACTGTAGCCATAGGTTGGCTACAGGCAGAAGAGTTCAGCAAAAATCAGCGCACATGTTCTGTGGAACAACCGGCTATGTGGAATTGACATGAAGGAATGTCGTATATCTTATAATTATTTGTAAGTTGGTGCCACTCATCCCGCACGTCAGTAAAATGCATACTCACTTATATACATTTGTTTTTCAGGAAGCTGGCTGTCCAACACTCACCAGCACACTATGCCCTAAAACCTACATTTACTGTGTGGACTTCACCTGGGCGAAGGGGATATGGCCTTCTGCTAGGATTGAAAGCACAGGCCGGGCACAGTGGCTCATGCCTGTAATCCTAGCACTTTGGGAGGCTGAGGGGGGCAGATGATCTGAAGTCAGGAGTTCTAGACCAGCCTGGCCAACATGGTGAAATCCTGTCTCTACTAAAAATACAAAAATTATCTGGGCATGGTGGTGCACACCTGTAATTCCAGCTACTCAGACGGCTGAGACAGGAGAATTGCTTCAACCCAGGAGGGAGACGTTGCAGTGAGCTCAGATCTCGCCACTGCACTCCAGCCTGGGCGACAGAGCAAGACTCTGTCTCCAAAAAAAAGAAATAAATAAAAGAAAGAAGGAAGGAAGGAAAGAAAGGAAGGAAGGAAGGAAAGAAGGAGAGAGGAAAGGAAGGGAGAGAGAAAGAGAAAGAAAGAGAGAGAGGGAAGGAAGGAAGGAGGAAAGAAAGAACAGAGGGATCTGTCATTGGATTTGGGTTGTGGACACTGGTGATAAGCTGGAGAAGAGACAGGAGGCCACAAGCTAGGATGCAGGGGACCCATGAGGAGACGAAAAAGGTGCCGTGACACCATGCATGAGCAGCTGAGTGGGGGATAAGTGGCATTGGGGTGGGAAGAGGGAGGATGCCACCGAGAAGTCATGAACAAAGCCCTCCACCCACTCTCACGGGCCACGGCGCATGGCCTGCCAGGTAGAAGCCTGGAGCTCCTTACCCAGGTCTCGGCGAGCATGAGGCCGTGCTTTCAGGTCTGTGGCTGCTCACTCGAGCTGTGAGTTGCCACGACCTGATGTGACCTTATTTTGGAGACATTTGACCCTGACTCCAAAGCAAGGCATTCCAGAGCACAGGCTTCCACTCCGCACAGGTAGACCAGCTGTAGTCATCTGCCCTCGGCTATCCTCGCATCTGCAGTTTTCACCTGACCTGTCTTTATCAGGCACACAGAAGCCACTTCTGAATTCCCTTGCAGCCTTCCTGTATCAGAGGCCAAGCACCAGCCTGGGTCGCCAGGGCTTGTGATGAGCATTCTTCCTCCCTCCCGACCCCAGCCTGATAGGGGAGCCCCGCCCCAAAGCCCTCCAGAGGAAATCAAAGCTGGTGAGAGCCACGCGGATGTTCAGAAGAAGTCTCTTTTCCTTGCAGCCTTCCACAGGCTGTGGGGCCTCGTGCCCTCTGCCCCCGCTACACCGCGAGAGGCCGACAGCCAATTCGCCGCATTGTCTGAAGGCCCTGCGTGGTGCCATTGCCGCGGTCTTTCATCCCCTTTGGCAAAGAACCCGCGCCATCGGGCCCTCTGAAGTGCGGAGACGGATCACTGATCTGCCGGAGAATGTGCCCTACAAGGTTAAGCATGTTTGCCCAAGAAATACGGATAATGCTCTTAGCACGTATGACCTTTACGATATGAGGAACACTGTCCGTGACAAAAATGCCATGTTTTAAATAGTTGTCACACCAGGGTATCCAGCCATTAATCATGCTGCTTGTGAGTGACTATAGGCGCTGCCTGGAAAATCCTAGAGCCCCACGTGAGATTCCGGCCCGCCAAGGGCTGTGTGTGAACCCTGACTTCATTAGGATCTGCCAGGCCGACGGCTTCCTGGGCTGGGTGCTCCCAGGGGACTCCTGGAAAAGAGCCCGGCTTCCCAGCCCCCTCGTAGGAGTGGCCACAGACTCCTTGTTTTAAGGTGTCTCTGTGCCCTCGGAGCTGATAGATAACTCTTTTATAATACCTCCGCTGAGCCTGCGTATTTAGTGCCCACAAACTGCAGCCCCTCTCCCTCCCTCTCCGGGCTGCAGAGCTGGGTGTTGCTCAGTAGGAGAATGGCTGATGCTGGCCGCAGGCCTGACTCGAGGTAAGTGATAGAATTCAGGCTTTTCACTTCCAAACGGGCATTTTCCAGGGTCAGTCAGCTAATACTTGCACAGCCCCAATCAAAGAGCCCCCAGATTCCTGTCTGGGTCCCAAGCACAGATTCCTGTGGGTCCCAAGCACAAGAAATGAGGCTGGTCTGTGTCGAGAGGTGCTGGATGTGCAAAATACACACAGGATTTCAAACACTTGATGTAAAAACAAACTGCCTCATTCATCATTTTCACACTATCATGTTTTGGAGATATTGAGTTAGATCACATATATTATTATTATATAATTTTTTTTGAGACGGAGTTTTGCTCTTATTGCCCAGACTAGAGTGCAGTGGTGCAATCTCAGCTCACTGCAACCTCTGCCTCCCAGGTTCAAGTGATTCTCCTGCCTCAACCTCCCGAGTAACTGGGATTACAGGTACCTGCCACCATGCCTGGCTAATTTTATATTTTTAGTAGAAACGTGGTTTCTCCATGTTGGTCAGGCTGGTCTCGAACTGCAGACCTCAGGTGATCTGCCTGCCTTGGCCTCCCAAAGTGCTGGAATTACAGGCATGAGCCACCACGCCTGGCCAATCGTATGTATGGTTACACTTCACTTTACCTTTTCTTTTTGACATTTCTTGTGGCCACCAGAAAGTTTAAAATTGCTGATCCAGCTTGCATCTCACCTCTTTCAGAAGCTCAGGCCAAACACCCATGTAGACAGCCACCCTGGGAGTGGGGAAGTGGATGGGAGGATGGAAGAGAAGGCCCTTCCATGCCCTGGGGGGAGGGTGCTCCCACTCCCATTTCGGGGAAGCAGTGCTCATACAAGCATCTGTGCAACAGGCACCTTTCGGAGTCTGTGTTTTCCCGGCCTGACGCTTGGGCAAGGAAAAGTCAAGACACATTGCACTTTATTAATCCACACTTAGTGATGCATTTGGAGACAGACAGAGGCAGCAAGGGGTGCCCCGAGTCCTCCTTTGGAAGGGAATGGGGATAGGGAGCAGGCAGTGGACAGAGGGCACAAACAGCCAGCAGTGCCCACCAGGATGATGCACAAATCTCCCCTCCCCTGCAGTTTGATGCTTGGCTCTGTCCTGGGCCACTTCTTCTTTTTCCTTTTTTCTTTTGAGTCACAGTCTCACTCTGTCACCAAGCTGGAGTGCGGTGGCACGATCTCGGATTACTGCAACCTCAGCCTCCTGAATTGAAGTGATTCTCCTGCCTCAGTCTCCAGAGTACTGGGATTACAGGTGTGCCCCACCATGCCCGGCTAATTTTTGTATTTTTAGTAGAGACGGGGTTTCACCATGTTGGCCAGGATGGTCTTGATCTCTTGACCTCATGATCCGCCCGCTTCAGCCTCCCACAGTGCTGGGATTATAGGTGCGAGCTACCACGTGTCCTAGGCCACTTCTTAAACCCACACGAAGGGGCTGCTACTGCTGAACCCAGGGATGTCCTGACACCTTCTCGTGGCCTCCAAGCCACAAGCAAGCATAACCCAATTTCCACCACTGTCTGAAGAAGGATGTGGGAAGCACTGGTCCCCCCGGCCCTGCAGCCCTCACCAATCCCCACAGTGACCATAGAAGCATCTCTCCATCAGAGCCATTCTGGATCCATCGCAGACACAGGAGAAGCAAGAACACCCCAGCCGGGCGGTGTCAGACAGTTTGGCAGAATCTCTGTGTGTCAGACTCAGTGTTAAATGCTGAGGATTCACAGCAAACGCATTACCCCTGGACCAGCGTGTAATGTGATCATCCCACACCCATCGTGAGGGACCAAAGGGGGTCCTGAGATTTCTGAGGGCATTTAGCCCAACCTGAGGATTTGAAAATGCGCATGATGGAGATGAGAAACTGGTGTCTTGGGTGTTTTAAAGGACAAATTATAGGAACACAGAAGAGGAGAGTGGGAAGGGCATAAGGCAGGATATTGCAGAAGTGAGTTCCGGTGAACGTGGTAGGGTCAACTGCAGGAAGTCTATAGGGCAGGTGACAGCGGACCATCCAGGTTAAGTCAGGGAGCGGCAGGAGACAAGGCTGGAAGAGTCGATGGGGTCTGGGAAGGTCAGAAGGAGGCTTGAATGCCATATTCAGGATTCGATCTTCCTCCCATAGGCAATGGTTGCCGCCCAAGGACTCTAAGCTGGGTGAGCCACTTCCATTTAGATTTTCCAGAAATGGCTCTGGCATCAGGCACAAAGTTTGGGGCCTGAACTAGGACCTTGGTACTAGGAAGAGAAAAGAGACAAAGATCCAAGAAATATCTTAAAGATGTAACAGGCCAGACCCGGCATCAGAGTCAACAGGGTGGGCAAGGAAGAGCTGGCATTGTGTGTCTCTCAGGTATGGGCTCTGATCTTCAGGTCAGAGAAAACCACAGGCTGGCCTCAATAGATTCCGGAGGCAGAAGCAACATCCACCAAGCCTGCCTCCCTGGGCCGGAGCAGCCTAGCAGCTGAGCACCAGCCTCCTGCTGACCCCTCACCGGCTGTCGGGACGGCCAGGGCAGAGGGTGACGTCCAGGCTGCCCGAAGCAGCAGGTCAAACCCAGCTAAGTAACTAAATCAAGATGTGATTGTAATGATGATTAAATTGAAGCACCTCATTAATTTCATGTGAGAGGTGGGGAAAACACAAGATAGCACTTCCCCGAAACTCACTGTTTGCCCGGCTCCGAGACATCCCTATGCCACATCTTGTTGGGTCTAATTTAAGTATGTACATTTAATGGTTCAGTAAGTAAAATTGCCTTTATTGTTTGGAATGGTTTGTGCAATAATTTATGGGCTGGGCTGGTTCATTTGATGGGTCCCTATGATGGAGTAGGTGTCAGTCCTGAAGCGGGTATTTATATAAAGAGCTCAGGGAAAATTCAGCCCTGAGGCCCAGAACATCGTATTTTCAGGCAGCAGGGGCAGACTGGTGGATGCCACCCTGACACAAAGAGGCAGCTGCGTATGCCCAGAACTGCTGCAGCCCTCATCGCTCTGGAGGGTCGAGGGGCAGGAGCCTGCTGAGCCTAAACCCCTTATTCTTTGGTTTTGAAGTGTCCTGGCAGTGCAACTTGGCACACAGAAGCTGGGCAAACATTTAGGCGTCTTTCCACCCATTTGCCCTGACCACCAAGGCCTGAGACATCCATCACCCACTTTCTGACCCAGCCTGCATCCTGGCCCTCCTCCTTGGATTCTCGGGGGAGAGGAGAGGTTTCCATTGCTAGCCCAGCCCTGGCACACACTCCACGCCCATGCCTGCTGGGGACAGCAGGGGATGGGGAAACTCATCCACAGAGAATGAGGGGCCAGCAGTGATTAGTGGACATGACCACCAATTGGGCCAGGCCCAGAAACAGGTTCTCACCCAGTATGAGCAGGGGCCAGGGCCGGGGATAGAGTAGGTTGTAGCAGAAACTCGATCCGCTTTCATTTGCCCTGGGATAACTGGTGAACAGTCTTGAGTTCCTGCCAGCTGGAGCAGAAGAGGGGAAGCTCAGGGATGGCAGGCTGTTTGATGCTGTTGATCAATTCCTTGACCCTGTCCCTCTATTCTCTTTTCACCTCCTCATGTCCTTTTGAGCCCTCCTCACTCTTGCAAAAGAGGAAAGAAAGGAGAAAGAAAGAAAGAAGGAAAGAAAGAAAAAGAAAGAAGGAAAAGAAAGAAAGAAGAAAGAAGAAAGAAAGAAAAAGCCAGTACTAAAAATTAAAATTGGGTAGAGAGAGAACCATTTACTGATCTGCCGAGGCGGGCGGATCATTTGAGATCAGAAGTTTGAGCGCAGGCTGACCAACATGGTGAAACCCCACCTCTACTAAAAATACAAAAAGCAGCCGGGTGTGTTGGTCCTCACCTGTGACCCCAGCAACCCGGGAGGCTGCGGCAGAGGTTACAGTAGCCGAAATCGCACCACTGCACTCCAGCCCGGGTGACAGAGCGAGACTCGATCTCAAATCAAATAAATAAGTAAAATATGCCACCTTTAAAGGGCACAGGCATTTTAATTCTGGTTTCAAAGATGCTGCTTCAGGCACACAGCAAATGGGTGGTGCCTCCCGAGGGAAGGACGGCGAGTGTGGTCGGGGAGCTGATAAGATGCCTCCCTCCCTGCACCCAGCTAGGGCCAGCAGCCTCCTTATTCTGGGAGGGGGCTACTGTGGACCCCACTGAGCCCCCCAGGCTCTGTCCAGGTTCTGGTTCACCGACAGCATAAGGTTCCATTCCTGCCCCTTCCCTCCTCGTGATTGACCCTGTGGGGGGAGAGGGCATGACTCGATGAGCACACCACCTCTCCATTTTCCACTGAGCATGCCCTGTGTGAATTATGTAAAGCCAGGGTGTGCTTCCAGGCCGGCGTAACCGCACCCAGGGCCCTCCCTACCCCGCCTAAACGGGGGTAATCCAAGGGGAAGCCTGCGTATGTGAGAGTTGGCTTGGAAAAGTGCGTTTCAGAGAAAAGCAAACGACCGTCGAAGCTGCATGCCAAGCTCAGTGGAGGAATGGGCAGGCTTCTACCTGAGGCTGAGCTGTTGATAGAATAAGGAAATAAAATGAAGCTGCCTCTGCGTTTGCTTCTAGCTCACGTCCTGTGGGGAGATGGGCCCCTCCAAACAGACTGATAACCACAGACTCCGCCACAATCCACTCTGACTGTGACGAGGACCGTGGCTCCCCTTCAAGGGCTCACTCACTTTCCGGCCATGGAGTCCGTTCGGGTGGATTTTCTCATCTGTGCAGCCCACTGCTGGCGCTGCGCTCCTGCCTCCACGGCCTGCCAAGGCCTTTTTGTTGGTTGACCTCCATCACCTGACCCAGTGGAGAACCACACGGGGGAAAGCTCGAACCAGCAACTCAGGCAAAATCGTGGCAAATGGCCAGAGGTTGATCTTGCAGATCCTGTAGTCTCCCTGCAAAGATCCAGAGAGTTTACTGAGCAAAAAGCCCAGCTGACAAGTGCTGGTGAGGAGAGAAGTTGGAATCTTCACACACTGCCTGTAGGAACGGAAAGTCGTGTAGCCAACCAAATTGTAAAACGGAAAATAGTCTGCTTGTTCTCCAATAAGTTAAACACAGAATTGCCATAAGACCCAGCAATTTCACTCCTAGACCTATACCCCCAGAAATGAAGATGGGGTTCAAACAAAAACTTGTACACAGATGTGTGCAGCAGCAGCAAACAACCCAAATGCCCGTCCACTAATGAATGGACAAACAAAATGTGCAGTCACACAAGGAAACGTGATTTTAGTCATAAAAAGTCATAAAGTGGCCCAGCACAGTAATCACTCCTGTAATCCCAGCGCTTTGGGAAGACAAGGTGAGCGGATCCCTTGAGTTCAGGAGTTCGAGACCATCCCAGCCAACATGGCGAAACCCCATCTCTATTAAAACTACAAAAGTTAGCTGGGCGTGATGGCACGTGCCTGTAATCCCAGCTACTCCAGAGGTTTAGACTCCAGCCTGAGTGGCACAGTGAGACTCTGTCTCAAAAAATAAAAAAAATAAAAAATAAAAAATAAAGTACGGATACATGCTATGCTCTAACATGGGTAAATTCTGAAAACATTATGCTCAGTGAAAGAAGCCAGACACAAAAGGCCTCCTCTTGCCAATTTCATTCCTATGGAATGTCCAGAATAGGCAAATCCACAGACAGGAAGCAGATTGGTGGTTGCCTAGGGCTGCGAGGTGGGTGGGGCAGGGTGGGGGGTGGGAAAAAGAAATGAAGTGTAATTGCTTAAGGGATACAAGTTTCTTTTGGGGGTGATGAAAATGTTTTGGAATTAGGAATGATGGTTGCACAGCACTGTGCATGTACTAAATGCTACAAAGTATCACTTTTAAACAGTTAAAATGATACGTTTTATGTAATGCATATTTTGTCATTAAAAAAATAGCCACCCATCCTCTACCCCAGGAGAAGGGAGGAGCGGTATTGAGATTATAAACATTTACTGCACATAATTCAAAGGGAGCAGTTAAGAAACATGTGAGCAATCGGGATTCTTTTTCATGCCCCAAATAGAGCCTGGGGAAAAACCTCAACCAATAACAATAAAATAATAAGGTCTAACAGCTGTGGGAATACGATTGTCTTTTGGGCTCACGTGTGGATAATCGAGAGTTAACTCTTAATAAAATAATAAAACGCAGGAGCAGTGGGAATAAAGATTACCTCCTTAGCCAACTGCCAGAGACCATATTCAGAAAATAATGACTCCCCTTCTACTCCCCTCGTTTTATGGTATGAGATGTAATTGTAGCCAGGCTATTCCCGAACTTCCAGGGGAAGGTAATTGTCAATCAAGATGAAAAATGTCATAATTTAAGCGTGTCCCAGCCTGACGAGAAGGTCCATATGGTCTTTCAGTGAGGCGCGTGCAGCGGTGATTTACCACAGTCACCAGCTGACCGCTGTCTCCGAGACAGTCAAGGCCCGTATGGGCTGGACACTCACCTTCAGCAGCCAGGCCACCGGGTCACACTCCACGCTCAGCTGCAGAGACTTCCTGACCAGACGATGCCAACAACCGTGAGGTCCTTGGTGAGTCCCCAGGGCCCAGGAAAAAAGAGGATTAAAGAGATGATTTCCACCCAGAAAACACTGGGAGGAGAGAAAATGACAGAGAAAGAGGACCCAGGCTTAAAACAGGGTGTTAGGGAGGTTTCTGCCCCCTGGTTGCCCAAAGTTTAACCTTTATAGCAAATAATAAATTCTGGATGTGGGGAGGTCAGTCGTATCTGGTTTGCTGTTGTTGCATTCCTGTGTTTTTGTCTGATATTTGGAGGTTTTGCTCGTTTCCTTTGTAAAGACACTGAAGTGGGAACGGAGATTAAGGCGGCCCTATGTTTTTGAGGTTGCCCTGGAAACCAGAAGATAAGAGATGCCCTCAAACCTGAACCCAGCCAGGGCCTGAGGAACCTCTACACTCCTTTTGCCAGAAGGGGAATGCCATTTCAGGGACCCCCACCCCCGGCCTCACCCACGTAAGCTAAGGCAGCTTTATAGGCTAGACCCTGCCCCTCGACGCACACCACCCCCCAACCAGGAAACTGGAGGGCCCATTTCCAGACACCCTAAAGCCAATAATTACAGGAGTTTTGGGTTAGAAAAATCACTGAAACAGAACCAAAGTCAACTGTCCTGGCGTGTCTGGCATTCAGCTTGCAGAAGGTGCCCTGCCATGTGTTCCTTAAGGAAACCCAGCAGGTATTTGGTGACCATCCTTTACCTCCTTTGACTCCTTCTCAAATCTCATGCTCAGGGGCTTAAACTCAGACTTCTGAGGATGAACAGAACCCAGATTTGGTTCTGGCTCTTCCTCCTCTGGAGCTTGTCACATGCAAGCCGGTGTGCACACACACATGCATGCGCACACATACAAACGTGCACACACATCCGCACACACGTGTGCCTATGCACACACGCACACTCATGCACACATGCACATAAATACCTACCACGCACACACATGCATGCACATATACACACACATTCACATGCATGCACTCATACAAATATGTGTGCACACATACACACAGGTGTGCACACGCACACTCACATGCACATGCACAAAAATACACGCACACACGTGCACATACACATGCATGCGCTGGTGCTGTTG
>PVKP010032958.1:0-25445 GCA_004027715.1 Plecturocebus donacophilus | reverse complement strand
TCCACCTGTTGTCTTTGTAATTGCCGACTTTCAGATTGGGTCTCTGAGTGGACGTCCGGCTTGTTGGTGATGAAGTTTTTTCTGTTTCTTAGTTTTCCTTCGGGGGGCGCTCCTTCCCCACAGAGCTGGGTCTTCCCGGGTTCAGCTGTGCTTGCTCTCTCCTCAGCGCTTCCAATTGCTGTTCTCCTTGTGGGGATGAGACCAGCGGAGCCTTTGAGCACCCAGTCCCGTACACTCCGCACTGAGAAGCGCCGCGCCGGCCAAAAGGGTCGTGCTGGCGACCCGGGTGGCTCTTTCGCCGGGAATCTCCCAGTCTGTGGGCATCAAAAATTCGTCTGCAATTGCAGCATCCACTCGCTCTCTGTGCTTTCACTGGGAGCTACAATCCTGAGCTGCTGCTACGTGGCCATCTTGGATCTCTCTCCCTATACTCTGGTTATTAATCCCTTGTCAAATGAGTAGTTTGCGAATATATTTTCCCATTCTGTGGGTTGTCTTTTCACTTTGCTGATTGTTTCCTTTGTTGTGCAGAAGGTTTCTAACTTGGTGTGATTCCATTTGTTTATTTTTGCTTTGGTGACCTGTGCTTGTGGGATATTACTCAAGAAATCTTTACCCACTGTACTGTTCTAGAGTTTCCCAATGTTTTCTTTCTTTTCTTTTCTTTTTTTTTTTTGAGATGGAGTCTCACTCTGTCACCCAGGCTGTTGTGCAATGGCTCAATCTTGGTTCACTGCAGTCTCCACCTCTTGGATTCAAGTGATTCTCCTGCCTCAGCCTCCTGAGTAGTTGGGATTATAGGCACCCACCACAAGACCTGGCTAATTTTTGTGTTTTTAATAGAAATGGAGTTTCACCATGTTGGCCAGGTGTGTCTCGAACTCCTGACTGACTTAAGTGATCTACCCACCTTTGCCTTTCAAAGTACTGGGATTACAGATGTGAGCCACTGCATCCCCAATGTTTTCTTGTAGTAGTTTCATAGTTTGAAGTCTCAGATTTATGTCTTTAATCCATTTAGATTTAATTTTTTGTATAATGAGAGGGGTCTAGTGTCATTCTTCTGCATGTAGATATTCAGTTTTCCCAGCACTGTTTATTGAAGAGAATGCCCTTTCCCCAATGTATGTTCCTGGAAACTTTTTCAAGAATGAGTTCACTGTATACATGTGGATTTACTTTTGAGTTTTCTATTTTGTTCTGTTGGTCTATGTGTCAGTTTTTATGCCAGTACTATGCTGTTTTGCTTACCATAGCTCTGTAGTATATTTTGAAGTTAGGTAGCATGATTTTTTCAGTTTTGTTCTTTTTACTTAGAATAGCTTTTGCTATTCTGGGTCTTCTGTGGTTCCATATAAATTTTAGGATTGCTTTTTCTATTTCTTTAAAGAATGTCATTGATATTTTGATAGGGATTGCTTTGAATCTGTAGATTACTTTAGTTAGCATGGATATTTTAACAACATGGGTATAGAAGCAACGTACCTCAACATATTAAAAGCAGGCTATTTGACACACCACAACTAGCATCATACCAAATGAGGAAAAACTAAAAACCTTTTCTCTAAGATCTGGAACATGACAAGGATGACCACTGTCACCACTGTTTTTCAGCATAGTACTGAAGTCCTAGATAGAGCAATGAGATGAGAGAAAGAAATTAAGGGCATCAAAATTGGAAAGAGATAATCAAATTATCCTTGTTTGTAGATCATATGATCTTATATTTGGAAAAACCTAAAGACTCCACAGAAAAACTATTAGAACTGACAAACAAATTAAAGGTGCAGGATACAAAATTGGTGGCACATCTATCTGCCAACAGTGAACAATCTGAAAAAGAGATCACAAAGGTAATCTAATTTATAATAGCAACAAATACAATAAAATACCTAGGAATTAACTTAATGAAAGAAGTGAAAGATCTCTACAATAAAACTGTAAAATTAAAGAGGACATAAAAATGGGACAACATTCCATGTTCATGGATTTGAAGAATCAGTATCATTAAAATATCCAAATTGCTTTTCCGCATCAATTGAGATGGCCACATGGTTTTTGTCCTCAATTCTGTTGATATGATTGATGAATCACATTGACTGATTTGCATATGTTGGACCATCCTTGCATCCCTGGGATAAATCTCACTTGGTCATAATGAATGATCTTTTTAATGTGCTGTTGGATTACTTTGCTAGTATTTTGTTGAGGATTTTTGCATCAATATTCATTAGGGAAATTGTCTTGTAGTTTTTTTTGATGTGTTTTTGTCTAGTTTTAATATCAAGGTAATACTGGCTTTGTAGAATGAGTTTAGAAGTATCCTCTCCTCTATCTTTCTGGAATAATTTGAGTGGGGTTGGTATTAGTTTTTTAAAGGCTCAGTAGAATTCAACAGTGAAGCCACTGGGTCCTGGACTTTTCTTTGCTGGGAGACCTTTTATTATGACTTTCATCTTGTTTCTTGTTATTGATTTGTTCAGGTGTTGGATTTCTTCATTGTTCAATCTTTTTTAAAAAATTTGTTTTTGTTTTTTTTTTGAGATGAGATCTCACTCTGTTGTCTAGGCTAGAGTACAATTGTGTAATTATAGCTCTCCGTAGCCTTGTCCTCCTGGACACAAGTGGTCCTCCCACCTCAGCCTCCTGAGTAGGTGGGACAACAAACACACACCACCACACCTGGCTAATTTTTGTATTTTTTTATAGTGATGGGTTTGCCATGTTGCTCTGGCTGGTCTCAAACTTCTGGGCTCAAGTAATCTGTCTGCTTTGGTCTCCCAAAGTGCTGTGATGAGAGGCATGAGCCACCATACCCAGCCTATGGTTCAACCTTGATAGATTGTTTATGTAAAGGAATTTGTTTATTCTGGATTTTTCAATGTATTGGAATATAGATGCTCATAGTAGCTACTAAAGATCCTTTGAGTTTCTGTGGTATTGGTTGTAATGTCTCCTTTTTTGTCTCTGATTTTATGTATATGAGTCTTCTCTGTTTTTTCTTTTTCTGGCCAAAGGTTTGTCAATTTTTTCATCTTTCCAAAAAACTAACTTTATATTTTGTTGATTTTTTTGTATTGTTTTCTTTGTTCCAATTTCATTTATTTCTGCTTTGATATTTATTACATCTTTTCTTCTACTAATTTTGAGTTTGGTTTACTCTTGCTTTTCTAGTTCTTTAAAATGCATCATTAGGTTATTTATTGAAGTTTTTTTTTTCATTTTTATTTTTTATTTTTATTGAGACAGGTTCTCACTCTGTTGCCCGGGCTTGAGTGCAGTGGCATGATCTTGGCTTACTGCAGCCTTGACCTCCCAGGTTCAAGCAATCCTCCCACCTCAGTCCTCTGAGTATCTGGGACTACAGGTGTGCACCTCTGTGCTTGGCTAATTGTTTTGTATTTGTAGAGATGGGGTTTCACTATATTGCTCAGGTGGTCTTGAACTCCTGAGCTCAAGCAATATGCCTGCCTTGGCCTCCCAAATTGCTGGGGTTACAGGCATGTGCCACTGCCGTACCCTTTTCTTTTTTGTTGTAGACACTATAAATTTCCTTCTTAGTACTACTTTTGCTGTATCCCGTAGATTTTGGTATGTTGTGTTTCCATTATCATCTGTTTCAAGAAATTTGTAAATTTTCTTCATTTCTTTATTGACCCACTGGTCATTCAGAAGCATATTATTTAATTTCCATATGTTTTTGTAGTTTCCAAACTTCCTCTTGGTATTGATTCCTGGTTTTATCCCATTATGGTTAGAGAAGAGAAGATCCTTGATATTATTTCAATTTTTTGAATGTTTTAAGATTTGTACTGTGACCTAGCATATGGTTATCCTTTAGAATGATCTATCTATTGAGAAGAATATGCATTCTGTAGCCATGAGATGAAATGTTCTGTAAATATCTACTAGTTCCACTTGGTCTGTAATGCAGAATAAGTTCCATATTTCTTTGCTTATTTTCTGTCTGGAGGATGTGAAATTGAGGTGTTGACATCTCCAGCTATTATTATATTGGGGTCTATCTCTCTCTCTAGCTCTAATAACACTTGCTTTATATATCTGGGTATTCCTATGGTTGGTGGATATATATTTAAAATTGTTATATCCTCTTGCTGAATTGAACCCTTTATAATCATATAATGACCTTCTTTGTCTCTTGTTATGGTTTTTGTCCTGAAATCTATTTTGTCTGACATAGGTATAGCAACTCTTATTCCCTTTTGGTTTCCATTGACATGGAATATCTTTTTACATCTCTTTACTTTCAGTCTATATGTGTCTTTATAGGTGAAGTGTGTTTCTTGTAGGCAACAGATCACGGGGTCTTGTTTTTTTATTTCATTTTACTTTATGTTCTGGTATACAAGTGCAGAATGTGTACGTTTGTTATATAAGTATACATGTGCCATGGAGGTTTTCTGCACGTGTCAACTTGCCATATAGGTTTTAAGCTCTGCATGTTTTAGCTATTTGTCCTAAAGCTCTCCCTCCCCTAACCCTCCACTCCCTGACTGGCCGTGGTGTGTTTTGTTCCCCTCCCTGTGTCCACATGTTCTCATTGTTCAACTCGGACTAATGAGTGAGAACATGCCATGTCTGGTTTTCTGTTCCTGTGTTAGCTTGCTGAGGATGACGGCTTCCAGCTTTACCCATGTCCCAGGCAAAGGACATGATCTCATTCCTTTTTATAGCCACATAGTATTCCATGGTGTATATATACCACATTTTCTTTATCTAGTCTATCATTGTTGGGTATTTGGGTTGATTCCATGTCTTTGTTATTATAAATAGTGCTGCAGTAAACATACATGTGCATGTGTTTTTATAGTAGAATTATTTGTAATCCTTTGGATATATATACAGTAGTAGGATTGCTGGGTCAAATGGTATTTCTGGTTCTAGATCCTTGAGGAATCGCCACACTGTCATCTACAATGGTTGAACTAATTTACATTCCCACCAACAGTGTAAAAGTGTTCATTTTTCTCCATAGCCTTGCTAGCATCTATTCTTTCTATTACTTCTTAATAATCACCATTCTGAGTGGCATGAGATGGTGTCTCATTGTAGTTTTGATTTGCATTTCTCTAGTGATAAGTGATGTTGAACTTTTATTCATATGTTTCTTGGCCACATAAATGTCTTCTCTTGAGAAGTGTCTGTTCATATCCTTTGCCCACTTTTTGATGAGGTTGTTTTTTTCTCATAAATTTGTTTAAGTTCCTTGTGTATTCTAGATATTAGACTTTTGTCAGATGGGTAGATTGCAAAAATTTCCCCCCTTACTGTAGGTTGCTTATTCACTCTGATGATAGTTTCTTTTGCTGTGCAGAAGCTCTTTAGTTTAATTAGATCTCATTTGTCGATTTTGGCTTTTGTTGCCATTGCTTTCGGTGTTTTAGTCATGAAGTCTTTGCTTATGCCTATGTCCTGATTGGTATTGCCTAGGTTTTCCTTTAGGGCTTTTATGGCTTTGGGTTCTACATTTAAGTCTTTAATGTATCTTGAGTTAATTTTTGTATAAGGTCTAAGGAAGAGGTCCAGTTTCAGTTTTCTGCATATGGCTAGCCAGTTTTCCAGCACCATTTATTAAATAGGGAATCATTTACCCACTATTTGTTTTCGTCAGGTTTGTCAAAGATCAGATGGTTGTAGATGTGTGGAGTTATTTCTAAGGCATCTGTTCTGTTCCATTGGTCTATATGTCTGTTTTGGTAACAGAATCATGCTGTTTTGGCCTTATAGTATAGTTTAAAGTCAGGTAGCATGATGCTTCCAGCTTTGTTCTTTTTGCTTAGGACTGTCTTGGCTATACAGACTCTTTTTTGGTTCCATATGATTTTTTTTTAGTTCTGTGAAGAATGTCAATGGTAGTTTGATGGGAATAGCATTTAATCTATAAATTACTTTGGGCAGTATGGCCATTTTCATGATATTGATTCTTTCTATCAATATTTTTCCATTTGTTTGTATTGTCTTTTATTTCCTTGAGCAGTGGTTTGTCAGTTCTACTTGAAGAGGTCCTTCACATCCCTTGTTAACTGTATTCCTAGGTATTTTATTCTCTTTGTAGCAAGCAATTGTGAATGAGAGTTCATCCATGATTTGGCTCTCTGCTTATCTATTGTTGGTGTAAAGGAATGCTTGTGATTTTTGCACATTAATTTTGTATCCTGAGACTTTGCTAAAGTTGCTTATCAGCTTAAGAAGTTTTTGGGTTCAGATGACGAGGTTTTCTAAATATAATCTGCAAACAGACAATTTGAATTCCTTTCTTCCTATTTGAATACTCTTCGTTTCTTTCTCTTGCCTGATTGCCCTGGTCAGAACTTCCAATACTATGTTGAATATTAGTGGTGAGAGAGGCAACCTTGTCTTGTGCCAGTTTTCAAATGGAATGTTTCCCGCTTTTGCCCATTCAGTATGATATTGGCTGTGGCTTTGTCATAAATAGTTCTTATTATTGAGATATATTCCATCAACACCTAGTTTATTGAGAGTTTTTAACATGAAAGGATGTTAAATTTTATCAAAGGCTTTTTCTGCATCTATTGAAATAATCATGTAGTTTTTGTCAGTGGTTCTGTTTATGTGATGGATCATGTTTATTGCTTTGTGTATGTTGAACTGGCCTTGCATCCCAGGAATGAAATCAACTTGATCATGGTGGATAAGCTTTTTGATGTGCTGCTGGATTCAGTTTGCTTATTTTATTGAGGGTTTCTGCATTGATGTTCATTAGGGATATTGATCTGAAGCTTTCTTTTTTTGTTGTGTCTCTGCCAGGTTTTGGTATCAGGATGATGCTGGCTTCATAAAATGAGTTAGGGATAAGTCCCTCCTTTTCAATTGTTTGGGATAGTTTTAGAAGGAATGGTACCAGCTCCTCTTTGTACCTTTGGTAGAATTTGGCTGTGAATCCATCTGGTCCTGGGTTTTGTTTTGTTGGTAGGGTATTAATAACTGCCTCAATTTCAGAGCTTATTATTGGTGTATACAGGGATTCAACTTCTTCCTGGTTTAGTCTTGGGAGGGTGTATGTGCCCAGGTATTTATCCATTTCTTCTATATTTTCTAGTTTATGTGAATAGAGGTGTTTATAGTATTCTCTGATGGTAGTTTGTATTTTTGCGGGGTCAGTGGTGATGTCTCCTTTATCATTTTTTATTGTGCCTATTTGATTCTTCTCTCTTTTCTTCTTTATTAGTTTAGCTAGCAGTCTATTTTGTTATTTATTTATTTTTTTCAAAAAACCAGCTCCTGGATTCATCAATTTTTTTGAAGGGCTTTTAGAATCTCTATCCCTTTCAGTTGTGCTCTTATCTTAGTTATTTCTTGTCTTCTGCTGGCTTTTGGATTTGTTTGCCCTTGTTTCTATAGCTCTTATAACTGCAATGTTAGTGTGTTGATTTGAGATCTTTCTAGCTTTCTGATGTGGGCAGTTAGTGCTATAAGTTTCCCTCTTAATACTGCTTTAGCTGGATCCCAGAGATTCTGGCACATTGTTTCTTTTTCCTCAGTAATTTCAAAGGACTTTTTAATTTCTGCTTTAATTTCATTGTTTACCCAGGAGTAATTCAGGAGCAGGTTATTCAATTTCCATGTAGTTGTGTGGTTTTGAGTGAGATGGGGTTTCACCATGTTGGTCAGGTGGGTCTTGAACTCCTGATCTCACGTGATCTGCCTGCCTCAGCCTGGGATTACAGGTGTGAGCCACCATGCCCAGCCCTGTTATTGTTTCTTTGAATAAACGTTCCACCCCTATCTCTCTCTTTACCTCCTCTTTAAGGCCAATGACTCTTAGATTTATCCCTTTGAGGCTATTCTCTAGGTCTTCAAGGCATGCTTTATTCTTTTTTATTCTTTTTTTCTTTTGTCTCTCTGAACTGTATATTTTCAAATAGCATGTGTTCAAGCTCACTGATTTTTTTCTTCTCCTTGACTAGTTCTGCTATAAAGAGACTCTGAATTGTTCAGTATGCCAATTACATTTTTCAACTCCAAAATTTCCGTTTGATTCTTTGAAATTATTTCAATCTCTTTGTTAAATTTATCTGATAGAATCTGAATTCCTTCTGTGTTATCTTGAATTTCTTTGAATTTTCTCAAAATAGATTTTGAATTCTTTGTCTAAACAGTCATGTATCTCTTTCTCCAGGGTTTACTTTTGGTTCTTTATTTAGTTTGTTTGGTGAGGTCATGTTTTCCTGGATAGTCTTGATATTTGTGGATGTTAACTGTTGTCTGGGCATTGAAGAATTATGTGTTTATTATAGTCTTTACTGTCTGGCTTGATTGTGCCTGTCCTTCTTGGGAAGGTTTTCCAGGTATTCAAAGAGACTTGGGTGTTGTAATTTAATGTCTGCATTAGGGGCACCCCAAAGCCAATAATATTGTAGTTCTTGCAGATTCATGGTTTTGGATAGGGTCTGGAAGAATTCTCTCAATTACCAGGAAGAGACTCTTGTTATCTTCCCTTACTTTTTCCCAGAGTGTCTCTCTTTCTGTGCTGAGCCACCTGGAGCTGGGGTGGGTAGTCACAAACAGCCATGTGGCCACTACCATTGGGACCATGCTGGGTCAGATCTTAAGCCAGCATGGTACTGGGTCTTGCTCAAGGCCCACTGTAACCATTACATGGCTATCACCTATGCTTACTCAGCAGGTGGCAAAGCCAAACAGGATTGTACCATTCCCTTCAGAGCCATGAGTTCCCCCAGGCCCTGTGTGGGCCTAGAAATGCCTTCAGGGCATTAGGCTTCTCTCTAGCCCAGGACATAAAATGCCATTCAAGAGCCAACATCTGGTATTGGGGACCCTAAGAATCTTCTTGGTGCTCTACCCTACTGTGCCTGAGTTGATACCTAAGGTGCAAGACAAAGTTCCCTTTACTTTTCTGTCTACTTTTATGAAACAGAAGGAGTCTTTCATTGTAGCCACCATAGCTGGGAATGTCCTGGGTTTCACCTGAAGCCAGTACAATTCAGAGTCTCACCCAAGGCATATGACCTGGGTATTCCTAATCATTCTTCAGAGCCCAAGGGCTCTGTAGTTAGCAGGTGACAAATTCTGCCAGGACTGTGTCCTTACTTTCAAGGCAGTGGGTTCCCTCTGGCCCAAAGTGTGTCTAGATATGTTGTCTGAAAGCTAGGGTCTGAAATGGGGACCTCACAACTCTGTCCTGTGCCCTGTCCTACTGTGGCTGAGCTGATGTCTGGAATGCAAAAGGCCTCTTTACTGTTCCCTCTCCTCTATCAGTAGAAGTAAGACGCTACTTTTATTGCTGCAAGCTGCACTGCCTTGGGTTGTGGGAGGGCTGGTGCAGGCCCTCCCTTAGCTGCCCTGGTTGGTGTCTCACTAGTTTGTGTGACCCCAACATTCACTGGTTCTGAGCCCAGCATAACACTAGGAGTTGCCTAGGAACTGCAGTCCTTCTGGCCAAGACTGCCTTTCAAATTTATTTGGAACCCCAGAGCAGTTTAGCCTGTGGTGGTGAGGCTTGCCAAAACTCAATTTCCAACAACTAGGATGGGCAGTTCTTCTCTTGCTAGGGTTAGTTTACGTGGTTCCTCCATTGGTGGGCATCAGCCGAGTTTGGCCTGGTTTTGCTTTCTGCCGTGACATGACAGCACTGAGTTCAATGCGGGGTCGCACAGTTACTGGGTTTTCCCTCTCCTGAATGCGTGGATTCTCTGTGCCACATGGCTGCTGCCAGGGGATGGGGAGGGGTGGCATCAGTGATTCAAGACTGTCTTTCCTACTCTCTTCAGTGCCTCTTTCAGCAATACGAAGTTAAAACCAGGTGCTGTGATTGCTCATTTGACTTTTTGTTCTTATGAAGGTGCTTTTTTTGTGTATAGATAGTTGTTAAATTTGGTGTTCCTGAGTGGAGGACTATTGGTCAAGGCTTCTATTCAGCCTCCTGCTCTGTCCTCTCGTGATTTTTGTTTTTCATGTCCAATATTTTATTGATCTTTTTAGCAATTGATAAGGTAAGCAGGCAGATGGTATTATCACCATTAAGCAGATAAGGAAATAGATGCCTTTTTCCTGCCTAAAACTCTGAAATGGCTTCTTACTGCACTGAGGATAAAATTCAACTGTCCCTCTGATGTGCAAGACCCTGTGTGATATGGCTTGCTCCCTAGTGTCCTGTGTCTCTTCTCTTGCTATGTAGCCTTCCTTTAGTTCTATGAACCTACTAAGCTTTTTCTCTTTTGGAGTTTTCTTTTCTTTTTTTTTATTTGAGATGGAGTTTCGCTCTTGTTCCCCAGGCCACAGTGCAATAGCGCCATCTTGGCTCACTGCAACCTCCGCCTCCCAGGTTCAAGCAATTCTCCGGCCTCAGCCTCTTGGGTAGCTTGCATTACAGGTATGCGCCACCACACCCAGCTAATTTTATATTTTTAGTAGAGACGGGGTTTCTCCATATTGGTCAGGCTGGTATTGAACTCCTGACCTCAGGTGATCTGCCCGCCTTGGCCTCCCAAAGTGCTGGGATTACAGGTGTGAGCCACTGGGCCTGGCCTCTGGAGTTTTCAAGTATGAAGTTCCTTCTGTCTATAGATGTCTTCCCCACTTTTTCATCTTTCTAAGTTTCATCTGTTCTTTATATCTCAACTTAGATGCCATTTCCTCAGGAAATTTCAGGCATTCCAGTCTAGGTTAGGGCCTTCTGTTCTACATACTCATGACACTGTGGCTTTACTCTTCAGAACAGATGTCACAACTGTTATACAAATAATTATTTATATAATGACTTGTTTAATGTCTGCTTTCACTGTTATTTCATGAAATTTAATTTCATGAAGATGTCTAATCTTCATGAGAATTGGGGCTGCCTGTCTTCCCTATTCTTTCTGCTCAGAGTTGAGTGCAATATCTGAAACACCCCAAGCACTGCATCATGTGTGTTAAATGAATAAATAAAGTAAGTGATACAAAGTCACATAAAAAAAGCTAAACTAAGAAGTCTAGATTCTTAGTTCAGTAGTTCTTCTACTACACCAAGTATGTAAGGCAGCAGATTGATAATATTGATGATGTGAAGTTTTAAGAATTTGTAATTATTTCTCAGTAGAAAAATATAAAGCCTGAATGAAATAGTAGGAAATGAATTTTTATCATTTTATGAAAGAAGAAAGTTATAAAATGTAACAATAATGTTGATTTATAGAATGGGAAATATGTTTACAAAGTAATAAAACAGCTGTTTAAATAAATAGCTACAAAGATACAGAATATAGGTATTTTTATGGTCTAGATGACTTTTTAGTTTTAACATGAGTTTTTGAAAGACAACTTGGAAATTGAAATTGTGGATTAAATGTCAGGCAGCCATGTGAGTTTCGTTTTTCAAACTTCTAAAATCTTAGTTTATAAAAAGCCTTTGCATCCAGGTGTGGTGACATGTGCCTGTAGTCCTAGCAACTTGGGAGGCTGAGGCAGGAGGATCAGTTGAGCCCAGGAGTTTGAGGCTATAGTGAGCTATGATTGTACCTGTGACTAGCCATTATACTTCAGCCTGGCCAACATAGTCAGATCCCAAGTCTAAAAAGAGCCTTTGTTGTATCAAGGAAAGACATCCCACTCTAGGTACAGCTGTTATGGGGTCAGATTCTCTGGGAAGAAAATTCAGAGATTACCATGCAGAAAGTTTGCTAGGGAATGTTCTTGGATCGACACCTGTAAGGGAATGGAGAATGCAGGATGATTGAGAGAGAAAATTTGAACTGTATTGTAGTCACAACAGATATCTCAGCTGACTCTCAGGAACTATGGAAATAAAATGGCCCTGGGCCAAGGGCAGTGAGCCTTTGTAGCCCTGTATTGATCAGTCATTTGATGCCAGTTGCCCTGGGAAGGGAGCATGACTTTGGAAGAGGTGGCTCTCATTAGCTGAGGGCAGCATCTTGAGGAATGATCAGCTGTGAACTGTCCATCGTTAATACTCATGGCAGCTGTGGGAATGAGAGTTTCTGGCCTGAAGCAAAGGGGTGATCTGGATAGCACATTAAAATGACTATTAAAGTTTACTGCTTGTGCTGCTCAGATCCATTTGCCTGGTAAAAGTTCTGGGAACGGTTCCTTCAGGGTTTTGGTGGGTTTCTTTTCTTGGTGAAAACTTCTAAGAAGATTACTGGGATGTATCTCACTGCTACAGCTGGTTTTGAGACTGGGCAGAATCCAGTTCCTGGTGGACAGTCCGGACACACGGTTATTTGCTGTTCTGTGGCCCATGCCTCCATTTCCACCAGGACACAGTAGCATGTCAAGAGCTGTGTTTTTTTGGAAGATACCTAATTTTCAATTGCTGGTGGTATGCCTCTGCTCTAGAATGCTAGGATTCTTATTGTGATTCCCATATTGTGGCTTGTGATGAACTCCACAAATTTTTTTTTCCATCACAAATACCTGTAAGCCCATAGAGTCTGTTGTGTTCTATTGCCCAAGTGGCATGACTGTTTATATCATGACCTGGACTTGCTGCAGAACCCTTTCCAGATCTGGGATGCATTCAAAATTGTTAGCCTTTCATGCTTTCTAGTATATAGCTTAGAGTAATATTCTCAAAGGTAGAATACGCTTCCTCCAAAACTCAGGCTTGCCAGACATTTTACTTCTTTCTTTGTGGTGGGAGGCAGGAAATACAATTTATTCTTTATTTTGAAAGGAGGTCCCAGAATGATCACAGATCAATGGACTCTCAGTATATTACTGATGTTGCAGACCTTTTAATCTTTGTAGGGCTTACCTCTGCCCATCAGAGTGACACATTTGTTTTATAACATAATATCAAGATTGTATTTTCTTCATAATAAAACAAAAGATGATTCTTAGAACTGGGTATCACTTGGCCCTTTGTCTTCTTATTTCCTCCCAGTTCAAAATGCTTGCATCTCTTCACAGCCAGCGTTCTCTTAGATCTGCAGTTGGTCTCAACACACTGAAGCCTCAGCACAATCTTCTTTGTACTTTTAGCCTTTTTCTAGAAAACCAGCTTAGTCTGCCCACCATAGCCACTCTACTTCCTGTCATAATGCCACTTTTCCTGGGAATATGGAGAATCCTTGTCCTTCCTATACTGTATCACCTTGTGGGGTTGGCACTTGGCATACTTCTTACAGAATGTCAGGTGGGTCTTAAGAATGTCTGCCATGTTTTCTGGAGCACTATTGTTACAGAAATCCAGTGTTATATGTTTTACTAAAGCTTCCAACATACTTGCTGCTGCTTGATATTCTGGCCCAATTTACCTATCGTTGATATGGCAGGCCAATGTGATGCTCTGCAACACAGCAACTTGATCCAGGTCTCTTTATACCACATTATTATATAGAGTGAGAGGGTTAGCTTAGCTCTGGGCAAGGTTGTGAATGTACACTGTTGTGAGAACTATGTCTGATAGAGATGGAAAAGAAAGCATATGCCAGATCAATGGCTGCACACCATGTACTAGAGGCTGTTAACGCCCCTTAGCACTTGGCACAGTAGCTGCAATAAGGGCTAGCCCTTGGTTGAGTTTGTGGCAGTTTACAGTTATCCTTCAGGAGCTACCTGATTTCACAGGAGCCAGACTGGTAAATTGAATGGAAATTACGTGGCAACACCACCCCTAAGTTCTTTAAGTCTTTAAGGTGGCACAAACATCTTCCAGTTTCTTCAAGATGCAATATTGTTTTTTATTTATTTTCTTGGCAGGCCAAGAACTAATGTTAAAGTTGTACCAACTACCAAAAGAGTCTTTTCCATTTGGAGGACCCACTGGGAGAGTCTATGGACTCAGTGTAACGTCTGGGAGCTGGATTCTTCTTTCCTCTTTTTTTTTAAACCTGGTCTCCAGTCTAACAGAGGGTGGTGATTGATGCTTTGAGTTCTTAGGTATAAATGTCAGCATGGTCCCTGGATCCAACAGTCTTCAAAATATTTGAAATGACCCTATCCCCAGTATATGGTTGCCTGAGTAAATGGCTGTAGGTAGCTTTTGGAAAGGACTGGGGAATCATTATCATGTATACTTGCCATTGTGCTGCAGAGCCTTTCTCCTGGGGATCCTGCATCTCCTTCAGTCAGTCAGTTATGGGCCTCAAAACTGGCTCAGTTACAGAAATGGGCAAGGGATTGTGCCTTCTTACATGCCCGCAGCCTCCTGATCCTCCATCTCTGATTTCTTGTGATTACGTGAATTGAGCAGTACCCTTGTTGCTGTCCCATCTATCTTTTCCTTAGGAATGCTGTGTTCTATTAATCATCTCCATAGCTCTCTGTCAGTCAGACCCTCCAGGCTGCCATTCCAATCCTGGGTGTTCACCTTACTTCTGATGGCTGTGTTCCACCACCTGGTCTCCATTATTTTAGGATTTTATCATCTAGTCTGCTATCAAGGGGCCCAATTTTATAATGGAATTTATTACTGTCAGCCCTGGCCAACAGAAGACAGCCACTACTGAGCTTCTCAGTGATGCTGGTGTCCCCATAGCTAGTGCATTTCATATTGTTTTGGTAAACAGTGTCCTCTGGGCCTTACAGCAGGCCAAGGCCAGCTAGTGGTTTTTCTGGTCTTATTTAGTATATGTATGCTAGTATACCCATTTTTCTAAGCTGTTTGATCCCTCTTCTACCATCTGCTATGGCAATTGGAGCATTCTTTACTAAACTTTGTTTTCTCTAAACGTCAAAGGATCATCCTAGTAGTGTGCTAATATGAATTTCCAGGGTCCTTGCTAGGATGCGTAATCCTAACGAGGGCTTTGAAATAAGTAACCTTTTATTTATCCAACTTCATGTTCTACCTCCCTTAATCCAGCACTTTCACCATTGAAGCCCGTATGTACTTTCTTGCCTCCTATTGGTACAAATTGTCTAGATTCTGCAGCTCCTTGCAGACACTGTCTCTTTCTACTCAGCAGGCCCAGCTCAACATCAACTATGTTTTATTGTGACTTAATACTAGATAATGATTGTATAACCAGGAAGACAGGTGGGAGAAATGTTCTGACAGATCCATGTTGTCTTGCAAGGCAGGGGCCTCTATATCATCTTCAAGCACAGGGGAAATGCTAGAGTTTTACAGGGAGGAATGGGTTACTTTTGGAAGTCCAGAGAATTCAGGAGAATTTGTTGATTCATGATTTTCGAAGATATGCTATTCCATATCTCAGGGTCTCATTTCTTCCAAATCAGAATCTTGGCCTTGGCATAGCAGACTTGGAGCAGCTGAGAATTCAACTCTTTCTGAGCTTCGCTGCTTGTAAAGTTCGGGTTTTGATCCTCAGCTTTTTGTCCCTTGACTGAAGATGAGACTGTCTGCTGCATTGAGGTGATCTGACTTTGATAATTAGCTTTCAGTTGCTGATTAATCACCCTCAGACTTTCATTATCTTTCTCCAGAAGCACTAATTGCCACAAGAAACAGCCTCCACTAGACTTACACTTGCCATCTCTCCAGTATTTCTCAAGTGCAGGAGACATTACACCTACTAGTTATTTTCTTCCAGTGGATTAGTATTTCAGTTCTCCAGTGGTGGAAATGTTAACAGTAGTATCACTGACACATGCCAGGGGCTATTTATGCTCCATCTACCGTAAGTGAAGAGATCATCATACCAACTGGTCAGCTGGCGATTTGGTTCCATAATTCCATTTAATAACCTTTTTTCTTGTCCAGTGAGATTAATGTCTATGATAGCACTGTGAGGAAGCAGGATTGGGCAGTCAGTTTGGAATCGGGCTGTGATAGTGTTTGCATGGTGGGAACACAGTTGGCTCCACAGTGAGGTTTGGACTTTGTACCCATGCATAGATTGGATGTAGGATGCTTCTGTGGAGGGAGCATAACCTTGGGTGAGGTGGTATTTGCGTGATGTACTACAGCATTCAGTACGATGGCCTTTTGTTTTCTATGCAGTGTCTTTTTCTTCCCTCTTCTTAACAATTAGGATGGGTACAAGAATGAAGCAGATGACTAATAAGTTGTTGTGTTGACTCCCCTTTGAAAACTATCCTGAAAGGTTAAAAATATGCCAGTCTAAGTTGTTTCCTTGTAATGTAAATACCCTAAGTGCTTACAGGCAATTGGATCTGCTAATCGATTTTATAGAGTTTGCAAATGTGAGGTGCTAAAAAACTATTTGTTGCATAATTAAACGAACAAATGACCAAGTGCCTACTGTGTATCTGTGGTAAATCATTCCTTTAACCACAATGATTGGTAAAGAGCTGAAATTAGATTCAGAAATCATCCAAATGGAGTTATATGATCTTTAACTCTTCCTTGGGTGGAATGGAAACAGGAAGATAACTGAATTCAGACTCATTAGGCCTGAATACATGTTTTGACTGTGTTATTTATTATTCACAGGCTGTGGGAACTTAGGCAAATTACTTAACTTCTATGAGCTTTAGTTCCTTTATCTATATATTTAATATATCTGTCTTGTTTCCCTTACAGTATTCTTATGAGAATTAATGTGAAATATTAGTAGCTAAAACATTAAAAGCTACAGAACATTATACACCTATGGGTGTTTATGATTATTATTACTACTACTACTACTGGTAATTCCCTTGCCTGTTGTAAGGAGCAGGAATGAGTCAGGGAACATAGAAATGGCCAAAATTTAAAGAAGGAGAATAGGAAGCTTGCACAAATAACTTCAAACTATGAATTATAAAATATTAGCATACAAATGGATGTTCCTAGCAGATGGTTTTGGGGCCATTTGTTATGTCTTAGGTTTTGTAGTGGGAATAACATAAAAGAATGACTAAATATTTGATTATTCAGTTAAACATATATTTGTAATATTCATCTTTATATTAAATTGAATCTTGCAGCATTTTCTTTAATATCTTCTTTATCATTTACAACTTCTGTTTCTCCTATGCATTATCTAATGAGGCTCATTGTCAAAAGGGTGTTTATCTGTTGTTGATTTTTATCAATTTCTGTTAATTGTTCAGAGATGAGTGCTCCATGGATGTGTTATGTTACATTATTTCCTTAAACCATACCATTAAGATTATGGATTTGGGTATCAATGAACATAAAATACTTTCATTGAAGAAACTATTTTGTATCTTCACACAAAGACCTTATGTTATGCAATAGCAAGTAATAATAAAAATCATTGTTTCAAAAATACTTTTTTTGACCCTGAAGCATGGATGGTTTTTAATCAGTATTTCACGTTTTCTTGTGAATGTTCAAATCCAACTCATTTACACTGTTTCTTGTGTGATGGAACTATAAAATTATATATATATATTTTGTGTGTATATAATGTATACATTATATACTTCATGTGAAACTATTGTTTGCAGTATATGTATATGTAGTCATATATACATAAAGATACATATATATATATATAGATATATAAAAATATATACATTATTCATTGCTATGTGTCTGGATTACCGAAGGTGGAATTCTAGAGTCACCTTTTTCATCCTTGCCCTTGTTTTCCCATCTTGTTTTGAGGCATAGAAATCAGGAGAACAGAGCAGTTCAGTTTGGGTTACAAGTTGACAAACTCGCTTCAGCCACCAGAATACATTAGCAACATGTCTATTTTCTTGATTTGATTTCCATCAAACTAAAAGATTCCCTGAAAAAGAAATGTGTTCAGCACAACTCAGGTTCATCACCTACCATGGACACAATCACCACAGGCTACTTAAAAACAGGAAATAAATGATCCTGTCCCCAGGATCTCAAAGCCTTGTAAATGACTAATAACTACAAAGGAAGGCAGGCAATGAGAGCTTCAGGAGGGGTTTCAACTAGTTGATGGAATCAAGGTAGAAGAAGATATTAATTAATTAATTAATTAATTTTTTCCAAGTCAATATTTTATTAAAAAACACACACATGCACCATGGTAACAGAGGCAGAGACGGAGAGGAGAGGCGAGGTCTTCTTGGGCACAGGCTGACCACGTAGTGTTTCTTCAGGCACGCCTCGCTTCAGGAAAGTGGACCGACTGACAAGCCAGATAAATTAGGAGGCGGCTTTGTTTCTTAAGGCTTCACTCCCCTGAGAAGCGAGAAGTAGAAGGGATTTAGGTAGGAGTGTTCACAAACCCCTCCAGCTGTGCTAAGTACGGGGCGTTAGTACCTGAGGAAGGCAGAAAACAGAATTCCCTGCAGGCGGCTTTCCTTTCCCAGAAGGGAGGAATGTTCTCCCTGGAAGGCGGGAGAAAGAGTTTCCCCCCCGGAAGGCAGGAGAAAGAGTTTCCGGCCGGCTCAGGAGCTCAGGGAGCTGGCTTCCTGGGAAGGCAGGAAGACGGTGCAGGCCTTTCCTGGTGCCCACCAGCCTGGCAGGACTTTGCCACAGGAACACAGGTCCAGAGGCCTCGCCTGGAGCACACGTCTTCCTCTCTGCAAAGCTCCTGAAGGCCCGAGGGGCTTTGGCCTCGTCAGACGGCTGCGTCTGTGGACTGGGTTACACACGAGACCTTGCAGGACAGCCATATGCTTGCCATGCAAAGAAAGGTGGCCACGAAACCGAAGATCGACAGGGGCCAGCTGATACCGGTGAGCACGCGGTAGAAGCGGAAGAGGTGGACCAGGTAAAAGGCGAGGATGATTATCAAGTCGCAAATGGTGACCACTTCAAAGTAGCTGTAGGCGCTGTAGGCACTGTGGTTGGTCAACAGGGAGCTCCGCACGCAGATAAAGGCAATCAGCAGGGTGACCATCTGCGCCACTTTCAGCAGGGCCGCGTGGGTGCGGGGGCAGCCGGGGTCCAGCAGCCCCTCCAGGGGGCTCGTGCCGGGCTGGGCCCCGCTGGCCCCAGGTCCGAGCGCGCCGCTGCTGCTGCACATGGTGCAGAAGAGCCCGGCTCCGTGCAACATCGCGCGGTCCCAGCTTGCTGGCCGCCTCCCTGGCGAAGATATTAATTTATACCGTGTGGGGTAGGGGTGAGGTGTGGGAAAACTTCTTTTGGTAGAGTTTAGGATAAACCTAGACAGGCATCCTTAACCATTATTGTGTCTAATGACGTGTTCCCAAAATAATGTTTGGAATGTGTAAAATAAAAGAGAAAGGATTATAATTGAAGCCAGTTGTATCAAAATAGCTATTGAAATATAGAAAATTGTGATATAATAATAAGTACACTTCTTTATTAAGGCATTAAATAAAATTCATTTGCAGGTGTAATAACTATTGTAATTGCAAAGTGGTAATGAGCATAAATAATTCAAGTTATCTGTAATGACTATAATGTGATATAGATATATCTGTGATTTCTATTTGTGACAAAGTCTTATGTACTTCTACTATTTTTATTGTTTGTTGCCTAGATTCACAGTGAAAGGAAATACTACATTTCAGTTAGAAGTTAGCAAAAACAGAAATGTAATTTTTCTCCCATCCAACTCACAAGTCTCTTAATTTTACCTTTGGACCCTTTGGGATCTATGGAGTACAGGTTAAGAACCACTGGCCTAGAGGATGAACAGGACATTGATAGGGAAATTGAGAAGGAGAAGTGTGAGATGGGAGGACCTTCCGGTATGGTAGAACAACCTGACTTGGGGATGGGACAGCAGAGGGCATGTTTGAGGAGCAGACAGGTATGGCTGGAGAGTGTGTGAATGGAGTGTACACTGTGTGGGGCAGTATGAAAAATGATAGATGCATAGGAAAAGGTGAGATCATGGGGCTCTCTCAGAGGCCTTGGCATGCCAGAAGGAGGAATTGCACTAGTGAAGAGCCATCAGTGATGTCTTTGAGCAGGAAACCGACATAAATATATTGTTGTTTTAGGAAAGTAATTTGCAGCATAATGGGAGTTGTGTTAAAAAGGCTTGAAGCAGGAAGCCTCTTAGCAGTTTATTACATTGGTCAGGAGAAATATATTGAGAGTTTGAACTAATTCTGTAGAAGTAGAAAAGAGAAGAGGTAAGCAAAGACAGAGGGTAGGCAGACTGAAAGGACTTGGCAATGGGAGAACAGGGTGGGGGATGCAAAAGTGGGGAGAAAAGCTGATTCTAAGGGCTTAACTTGTCAGACAGGGATGATGGTGAAGCAAGGAACCAATACAGAGAACGCAGCAAGAAGGGTAAATTTGTGACAGAAGAGTAATAAATTCTTTTTGGGTACATTGAAAGTTGAGGTATTCATGAGCTATTCATGTGGAAATGTTTAGCAGGCAGTGAAAGTGAATCTAGAATCTGGACAAAAGTTCAAGAATGGAAATGCAGATTTGGTAATCATAATGAAAACAGCTGAAATCAAGGGAGTGGAAGAAATTGCCAAAGAAGGGCAAAGGTGCTGAAGACTAAACATTGTTTGACTTCTTGGCTGTACAAAATATGTTTCAAGAACTGCTTAGCAATTTTGCACATTTACTCCTTGTTTCTTTAGTTGCATAAAGTGAATAATGTGCCTATTATGTTTCTGATACTCTGCTTTTTCAAAGATCAATAAGATATTGGCCTGCTTTCAAGGAATTAATATTTTGAGTAGAGAAGCTGATATATGAACAAATAAATGTAATTAAGCACAATAATAGAACTATGTACACAGCAGAGAATGATACAGAGAAGGGAAGGATTAACTTCAGCTGGGGTTGGGGTAAGGAAGGCCTCCTAGAGAAGGTGACAACTGATTTGGGTTTTGAGAGTTTACTAGTAGTTTGTCAAGTCAGAAAGTGTTTTAAGTAGTGACGACGAACTGTGCTAAAGACTGGTGTATCCAATGAACTGCTTCCCTTCTGTTGTTTCTTGTGACAAATCCCAAACTTGTGTTATACACGATTTAAACATTTGCAAGACCTGAAATCCTTTCTCCCCGTTAGTAGACCCTCTCTTCATCTTAATCTTAAGCAAGACCCCTGAAATTTGGCCATGAAGCTATTTCATACTTGATCTAATCTTTTAAGTTGAAGTTTAACTTCATTTTTTCTGGTTTTGTTCTTTCAAAAATGAAGATAATTCTGTAATCATACTTGTTTTTTTTTTTAAAAAAAAAGGCCTACAAAGTGTCCAGTAAATACAACATTAAAAGTAATGCTATGTTTAATGGAACATAATTTATCCAAAGTTCTCTGTGTGCCAGCCCTTTTTTGCCTCTGGAGTTTTTTCATAATAATTTTTATCCTTTCATGGAAATTAGGGCTGTGTTGGGGCTCATGTTTTCAACTCCTGCATGTCAGCATTGTTCATGTTATGTCCCAGCTGGTTGAAGTTAGTCTCAGAGTAGAGCCATTAAGAAGTATTTGTTAGATAGATATGTAATTTTTAAATATGAAAAATCCCAACATCATGAAAATTAATTTTTGCTACTTTATGTCTTTATAGTATTGTCTCAAGACAGGATTTTCTCCACCACCTGTTTTTTCTGGGCCAGGGTTCTAACCATACTCTCTGGAGTTCTGGTACATACCTATCAAGGATGACAGAAGAGATGCTTAGGAACATTAAAGAAATCAGAGCAACTCTGTAAGCATATCAATAGAGTCTTCTTGAATATGCAGTAAGACAAAAGAAATATTTATCTTTTACATATTTAATTTTGAGGTGGACGAGGAATGATCATTTTCCTTTATCTTCTCAATTACCCTGGAGCTGTACAAGTCATACACAGCTCCATCTGAGAGAAAACTGGATGGAACCATTTGACTGAAAATTCACGTCCAAGGCCAACACGAAAGAGCTGAGACACTGCAGAGAGAGAAGGAATAAATGAAAGGTAAAGACAAACAGATACCAGACAGGGAGGACTCAATTACAGACTGATAGGAGACTCAAGGAAGAAAATGAAGGTTTGTAAATTCTAGACTTCTTGTGTAGGCTTGTCTATCTAAAAAGATATATAAATCATATATATTAGCATATATAAGGCATTAAACTGTTTAGAGGAGACCAATTCACAAAAATGCCAATACTCCATGCTTAAAGGTTCTGAATAAATATCTATTTATGGACAAAAATTCTATTGCATTTTATGCTGTCTTATATATATTATAGAGCTTAGGGGAAGTAGAAACAGCCTTCTCTAACAAACCTTTTTTTTTTCTTTTTCACAAATGCAAGGATGGCCTGGAAATGGAGCCACGTTGTCTAAAATGCTAAAGAAGTGGTTCTCACATTGATCCACATAACTAGAACCAGCTGAAGTCTGGTTTAGCCTAGTATGGCCTTCTGCCTTGAATTAATTGGTTAAATAATTAAACATTTATTAAATTATGCAGCATCCTCTATGTACCATGTCCTGTGTAGGGGCTTGGGAAACAAGGATGAGGATAAACACCCTTTCCTTGAGGAGCTGAGGAGCATTAAATATAAAAAAAACCCCACAAAAACAAAAACAAAAAACTTATCCTTCCACTCACTGCAAAAAACAAAAGAAAGGCTATCAAGTCATTGTTTTGGAGTTGATGGAGTTGGTGATTGAATTTTTACGAATGTGATGTATAGCTGCAAAAGGCCCAGATATGTAAAAACAAAATTCCAGTATGAATCTTCCTGAGGCCTAGACTTGGCTTATATCTCCTCTCTGGTTCCTAGATTTTATTAAACAACTTTTTCTTAGCCTGTTGAATTTCCCACACGAAGACCCTTTCAATCCACAGTTTGGGCTGTCAGGAGTCTAATCTTCCTCAAAGACGGTGACAGCCACAAATTCAGGTTGTATCTTTTATTTCCTCCTCCACAGACCAGTGCCACTGGAAAGAACTATGTCTACCTTAACTCATTGACAGGGATAGTAGTGAATACATACACCTTTTGGACCTTTATTTTCAGGCCCAGAATTGGACTGTCTATATCCAGTTACTCCTCTTTCTAATCTGCTCCATCCACTCCCATGGTCTTCTTAAAACATAGGTCTGATTAGGCAATTCATAAGGGAATGATCTAGTCCTTAACATGGTCTCTGTGCTCTTTACCATTTACCTCTATCCTATCTTTACAGCTTCATCTTCTAGTTCAGTGGCTACTACGGGATGCTTGTGTTTTCTAGAAATACTAAACTGAGTGCTTTCATGATCTTTACGTTTGCTATTTCCTCCTAGGCCATTAACTATCTCAGGTTGTTAAAATCCTACTCATCTTTCAAAACCTGATTTAAATATCACAAATACTTTAGAAGAGCCTTCAGGGTTTCCTTTCTTGATTTAATAATTTCTTTCTCTGGGCTTTCACAGAACTTTACTAATACTTCCTGTAGCCCTAAGGTTATAGGCATTAAACTAAATGGCATAAATCACAGTATTTGGCATAACGAAAGAGTTCAATAACTATTAGCTATTAGTTTTACTTATCACATTGTACCTAAGATAAAATTTCTATATATGTGTAAATAATATATAAGTAAGTCCTCCACTAATATATAAGATCTTTAAGAATAAGAAAAGATAATAACTTACCCCTTTTAGTGCCTAAAATCCTAGATTTGTGCGTTTTATCTTGAAGGAGCACAAAAAGCACTTGTTGAAACACTGGTTGAATGAATCTGTTACTAGAGTTTAGAGAAAGAAATATAGGACAGAACAGCTTTTTACCCTGATATGTGCCAAGGCATTCTGTTGGGCTTTATGTACGTTACCTTATTCAATACCCACAACCACTCTGTGAAACATATATTGATCTTGCTCTATGAGGAAATTGAGACTCAAGGAATTTAAATAATATACCACGAGTCAACAACTAGAAATAATCAAAGCCAGAATTCCAAGCTATTGCATTTCTGACTCCAATGCCTAGGCTCTTGCTCCCTTGCTATTTTGACAATAAGTAACATCATAGTGTCCTCAAGGGGGCTAGTATGTGGACACCAAAATGGCTCTTAGCAAAGATTACTAATAAGTTCCCAGAGATATTTCAAACAATTTTAAAAAGTCATCTTTCTTTTTTTTTTTTTTTGAGATGGAGTCTCACTCTGTTGCCCAGGCTGGAAGGCAGTGGTGCCATCTTTACTCACTGCAACCTCTGCCTCCTGGTTCAAGTGATTCTCCTGCCTCAGCCTCCCTAGTAGCTGGGATTACAGGCATATGCCACCATCCCCAGCTAATTTGTGTGTGTGTGTATGTATTTTTAGTAGAGATGGTTTCACCATGTTGGGTAGGCTGGTCTCGAACTGCTGACCTCGGGTGATCTGCCCACCTTGGCATCCCAAAGTGCTGGGATTATAGGTATGAGCCACCATGCCCCGCAAAAAAGTCATCATTTCAATCCAAAGTTAGATTTCTAGTTTTTTTTTTCCCCAAAGGTGTCTCTACCCTCTTCAAGTTATGCCTTTGGAATGGACCATAAAACCACATTTCAATTGTAAGTTGGCATGTGAGTAAATAAAACTCTTACATAGTAATATGAATGAGTGTGTTGTCAAGAGGCTCCTAGGTGTATAAATCCTTTAATTACAGTTCCTAGTGGTAATGTTTATCCTTTAATTAGAGGTGTATAGTAGGCTTCTTTGTGGGGGCAGAGGAGGAAACTGGAACAAAATGGATGCTGCCTCATTTTCATCTGAGCCCTTCCAGGGATTGTAAACCTTAAAGTGGCATTGGAACCCACCACTTTAGAATCTGCTAAGAAAGGTGAGAACAGTAAGTCTTTGTCCAAAGGCTAAATATACATAAGGGAAGTGTAGCCCTAAATCTGTTTGCTCCTACATGTCTTTGCCCCATTTTGCTTTGACTAATTATATAATCTGCAATGTAAGAGAGGCAAGTGATTTTACCTGTCTTGCTGATTACACAGTTTGGAGTAGCCTTTTGGTATGAGGCGGCTTTTAATTTGCTTTATTTAGGTTTGGAACTATAAACAATAGGGCTTCCCTGAGAGAGAAAACTATTGAGAAGACCAGAAAGAGAGAGAGAGACAGAAAGGAGAGGATTTGATTTTGGTGAGGTAAAAATAACTCAGCCTCTGGGTAGGAATTTTTGTTTGCTACTTATTGGCTTTGTGCTTGGCAAGGTTCGAACCTCTCTGGAATTCAGTTTCCTCATCTACAAAATGGGGATAATAACACCTTCCTTGCTAGGCAATAATGAGATTTAGAGATAATGTGTATGAAGTGCCTGGCATCTTGGAAGCCCATGAAAAATGTCTGATATAGTTGTAAGGCCGGTTGCCTTGCTGGGAGCCCAGGCGCACCCCCCCACCCCTTTTTCCCCTTTCACAAACCCCGAGCAAGCTCAGACATGCTCAGACATGTTCCCTTCTCCCTTGCTCGCACAGCCTGGTTTCCTCTTAAAGAGCCCAGTATGCAAACAGGGTGCTGCAACCATAGCTTCCTAACAACCAATAGCAGCTAAGCCTTAACAACCAATAGCAGCTAAGCCTTAACAACCAATAGCAGCTGAGCTTTAACGACCAATAGCAGGCAAGTAATTCCAACCAACAACAAGCCAAGTCCTAGGTCAAGGCTTGTAACTTACCCAATAGCAGTCTTGCTCTCCCTCAACCAATCGAGCTGTTTCACTCCCTATA
>PVKP010032957.1:0-25448 GCA_004027715.1 Plecturocebus donacophilus | reverse complement strand
TTGTTAAGCACAATTACTGGCATAAAAGAGGTTTTTAATACCCATTTTTAGACTGTATTCTAGCCTGGGCAATAAAACAAGAATCCCGTTCTCTCTCCCTCTTTCTCTTCCTCTTTCTTTCTCTCTTTCATTCTTTTTTTTTCTTTCTTTCTTTTGCTGTTTCTTTCTCTCTCCTTTTCTAAAATCTCTTCCTCTTTCTTTCTCTCTTTCATTTTTTTCTTCCTTTTGCTGTTTCTTTCTTTCTCCTTTTCTCTCTTTTTCTAAAATCTCTTCCTCTTTCTTTCTCTCTTATTCTTTTTATTCTAAAAAAAAAATTAAAAAAAAATTACACAAAATATTGAAGTGTCTGTTAGTATGCTGCCTTATAAAATAAATAAATAAATGTAACATAGCATTAAGAACACATACTCCTTTGCTACTTGAGAAAACATTATAGAAACTGTCTAATTACTCTTTTTAAAGGAATTTTATCCCAGCATTTAGAAACAATTGATATTCCCTAGATCTAGGATACTCTAGAACTTTTAGACCATGGTGATTTATAATTACAAAATAATGTTTTTAAAAACAAATTCTGAAGTTAAGATTACTTGACAAAATATATGAAGGGTTGCTCTTGAATATGACATTAATAACAATAAAATCTGAATTTTACTGTAGAACAAATACTTTCTAGATTTGTCTTTCATACTTTTTAACTTGTTTTTGCTTCATTTATCATCAAAAAAGTATTTCGATGTAAGTAATGTTCCAGGTAATAACAACAAAGTATATGCTGCCAGAAAATGCCTGGGAAATTCTAGGTGTGCCCTAAAGGTGCCCTAACCTTTGGTTTCAATAGCAGAACCACAGGCCTCTCAATAATTTGATAAGTACTATTGCCATCTTGTGGTTTTATGCAGTATTGCAACAAAACAGCCACTAGCGTATGAAGTTATTGATTTTTTTGAGTCTTTTGAACCAACAAACTAAATCTTTTTTGTATAATATGTTTATTAAAGATTAACCACATACTACATATAGTGGCTTAGATTTCCTGGGAGTTCTATTACAGTAAAATTACTTAAATCCACGGTAAAGTCAATAATATAATCTCAAAACATATGAAATTTCCCTGTAATGAAATATAAGGAAGTAGCATTTCCCAAAGAGAGATCAAAGAATTATTGATCCTAAAAGATGCACTCAAGAAAAGTAGGCCTCATAGTCAAAAAAACCTGGTAAGTGATGTCTGTTATGCCCCCTTCTTGGAAAGTCATAGTGAACGTTTATTTATTTAAAGGCTAAGGAAAATGAATCTATTTAATTTTCTTCTCAAACAGTATTTTCCAGATATACTTGACCATATAACTCATTTAACAAAACAAATAATAGCTATTAACATCATCAGATAATATCTTGGTAAAATATACTTGGTAAAAACACTTTTTTTTTTGAGACATAGTCTCCCTCTGTTGCTTAGGCTGGAGTGCAGTGGTGCAATCTTGGCTCACTGCAACCTCTGCCTCCCGGGTTCAAGTGATTCTTCTGCCTCAGCCTCCCAAGTAGTTGGGATTACAGGTACGTACCACCACACCCAGCTAATTTTTGTATTTTTAGTAGAGACAGAGTTTCACCATATTGGCCAGGCTGGTCTCGAACTCCTGACCTCGTGATCCATCCACCTCGGCCTCCCAAAGTGCTGGGGTTACAGGCATGAACCACCGCACCCAGCCCACACTTTCAAAGATAGATTAGTGCATTAGTTACAAATCTTTCACTGAACCTAAATTAAAAGAACAATGTCTACATTTATTCATGTTGTAATCACAAGCAGAGGGTCTTGAACTATTAAGGTCTCTCAGTCGCTAAAAGTCCCCTAAGTGAAGAATTTGAAAATAATTAGAAATTTCTTAATACTTGGCTATTAAAATTATGAAATTTTAATAACAGCACCTAAAGCCACTAAGTGATGATTGGAAAGAGAAATGTAGCAAATTTATCCTAAAAAGTCAAAACAAAGCAGAGAAAATTAGATGACTACCATGAGTGTTTGCCTGAATCTGTTTTTCCTGTGCTAATGAAATTTGCTGACATTTTTACCGTCTTTAAACGAGGTTACCCTGTGACGAAGACCACACGTTTATAAAATATTGTACCATCACAATATGTTTTCAGAGATCCTAACAAACAGCCTCTGTTTCTCCCTGATGCCAGTCTCAGACATCTTCGTGTCTATTGTAGACTTAAAAATCTGTCCTTGAACTTTAACGTAACTCTTCGATCTACTCCTGTTAGCTGACATTTTTCTTCTTTCAGCCACTGGGTATTTACTGCCTCACATGTCATCATGGATATGACACCAAGCCTGAGAAGTGTTGTGTCTGGAGACACCCTACTGTGGCAGTTAAGTTCAGGTTCCAGCAGCCTAGTTGTATGACTTTAGGGAATTTACTCACGGTACACAGGAAGGTCTAGGACTTTTATAACTTACACACAGTGGGAGGGTAGTGGAGCGATATGTAGTGTTATCTAGCAACTTAGTCCAATGTGCGCCATTATCGAGGGACCTCACTGGGGGTAAATCTATCCCTTCTAGCCAAGCAGTCATTTATTATAATCTGGGAAGGGGGTGTCTGCCCAGGTGATAGGGCAAAAGAAAGGTGGGCCTAATATATGAGCCCAGTAGTGTATAGCAGATGCAGGTTGCAGGCAGAGTGGAAGAATAAAAAATGAAGCAGGATTTGCTGCCTTCTGAATTTTTCTTCTGAGGAATCTGCATTGTCACTTTCTAAATATTTCTTTCTCTACTTCCTGCTTTTTCTCCTTTGTCCTGCTTTCTGTGCTTCTCTCTCTCTCTTTTTGCCTCCTTGTTTTTTTCTCTCTCTTTCCCTGCCTCTCTCTTTTCTTTACACTTTTTTTCTTAGTCTCACTATTTGTATTTTTCTCTGATCTCTTGTTTCTTTTATTATTTTTTTTTTACTTATTCTTTCTTTTTATTTCTCTTTTTAATCTTTCTGTTTCTGTCTGTTTTGGTTAAGCGGTGATGTATTACCTTTTTTTTTTTTTTTGAGACAGAGTCTCTCTCTGTTGCCAGGTGCCTGGCTGGAGTGCAGTAGTGTGATCTCAGGTCACTGCGATCTCCACCTCCCGGGTTCAAGCGATTCTCCTGCCTCAGCTTCCCACGTAGCTGGGACTACAGGTGCGCACCACCACACCCAGCTAATTTTTGTATTTTTTAGTAGAGACGGGGTTTCACCATGTTGACCAGGATGGTCTCGATCTCCTGACCTCACGATCCACCCACCTCAGCCTCCCAAAGTGCTGGGATTACAGGCATGAGCCACCACACCCGGCCGTGATGTTATTAAAGTCTGCTTGTTTATTGCCATAAGCTAATGGGCTAGGCAATGAGCTGTGGGCTTAAGATTAGACTTGATTAAAGCTGTTGCAAGATTTTATAGTAGATAAACTGAGTAAGCCAGTTATGGGCTGAATGGGAAAAGTTTTTAAGGCTGGTATCATGGCTTTAATTTTAGCTCTCTGACTGCTAGTAAACTTTGATTGGGTGATTGAATTATGTGGTCTCTACTAGATTGCAGCCTTTTTTTGTTTACCTGATCTATTAGTAAACAGTGTTAAAGCATTAGGTATGGAGAAGTGCAATATCACTTTAAATTGCTCTTTTCTTAAAGGAATTTTGATGATATCAGGATTATAACAGCAATTGACTGTGTAATTTAAGATGGCAAGCTGAAGTTGGTAACAATGAAGTTTAAAAGGAAATCTGAAAATATCTCTAGAAGAAGAGACTTACATAATATACTTTAACCATGTGCATAAGGCCACAGGCAGAATAGCTTAAATTTTGCCATTGAGTTTTTAGGCTAAGTTCATGGACTTTAAACTGGCAAACAGTTCTGAAAACAGTGACTAGCTGAGCAAAAACTCTCAAATCAGTGTTGTATGCATACGTTTTTACTACACTTACATACAAATGTCTTTTACTTTCTGAGAAATGGGCTCAACATTTCTACTTCTTAATTCAGCAAATATTATTTAATTTGGTTTAAAGTTCTCCTTTAAAGGGTAAGGTGTAGTTTTACATGCTTAGCTTTTAATTGCTTTTCAACTTATTCATGGGCCTTCTGTAATTTTTCTCCTTTTAGAGGCTACCATTTTACTTAAGTTGGATTTTAAAGGAGCCACAATAAGGGTAGTATTGGAATAACAACAGTGGCTAATATTAGAAAAAGGTCTTACAAATCCTTAAGTTTTACTTAAATTTTAGCAGAGAATTACAATTTGGGATGTTGCTTGTATACAAAGAATACATGTAATTTTACTGTGGGACGTCTGCGGAGCCAGAGTGAAACAGCGCGGGTCCTGGGATGTGCTGTGCCCGGCCAGGTGCTGCTCTTTGCTTGCACTGCGTTCTGTGTGCAGCAGAGGTCTGTGGCTGGGTGGACCTTTCTGCCCACGCCTCCTGCCCCTCCCTAGCAGGCTAACTGGGATGCACTGGGCTTGGCTCTTCTCCCTTTAGGCTGAGTTTTTGGGAGCATTGGCTGGCTCTGGTTTTGCGAGCTTTTTTGCTGTGCTTGCTTCCCTGATGTCTAGCCGTTCCTTTGGCTTACTGCTCACTCCCCCCACCCCATCCCCCCACCTCCACTGTGGTAGCTGCCACTTGGGCAGAGCTTTTCTGCTGGAGCCTCTTCCTCTGCCCACCGTCTACTAAGTTGGGCAGTATCTGCCCCTAATGCCTTTTTTCTTATCTTTTTATAAACATACACCTGGTCGTATTGCTGATTATTAATTACTGGACATAAGAGTTCCTTTTGTAATTCTGCTTGCTTAAGACAAGAATCTATAGCTGTAGCATTTCTTTTTCCTTTTTCCTATTCATTGGTTGCCTTTGTGCATGATTCTTCCCCACTTATTCCCAGAGCTTTATTTCCAGCATGCTATTTGCTGGGAACCACGGGCTTTGGGAAGCAGCAGTTTGTATTAGTTCCTTCAATTGGTCCTGATGCTGTTTTTGTTGCACTTATAACTGCTATCCCATGATGAATCCCTAGCCTGAAACAATGCCTCCCCAAACTTGGTAATTCCCAGTAAGTACCAATGACTTACTGACTTCTTGACCTGATTGCACAGTCTTCTGCACTTTCATTTTTCGGGTGGTCCGCTGTTCCTTCTTCACAGTGATGATTACGTTGGTTTGTTTCACATCCGGTCACCTGCTGTGATGTTATTTTGGTCGGGTTTCCTCACACTGGGATACCAGCTGTGGCATCGGTCACGTCAGTGTCCCTGTTCAGGCACAAGCTGTGGTGAGTATCACATCAGGGTCACCACCTGAGACACTGATCACTACCTGCAGAGGTCTGTCCTGCAGACCCTGACTCAACAACAGATGAATGAATGTACTCTCACACCCAGCACAGTGATTTTGAGTGGGCTAGGGATGGTTGTCAACTGCTTTCAGAGGGCGATTGCACCTAACTGACCATGACTCCTTGTACTTCCTCACATTTATTTAGTATAAGTTTAATAACAGAGGTTTTAAGTTAACATGCTCATGGATAATTAACTTGGGTAAAAGAGTGGTTTTATGAATGATAAAAGGTTTTGATTCCGGGGCCCAGAGTAAATACCATTAATGGGTAATTTCCCTTCAACCTTTCCCTGAGAGGACCATCCAGGACAAAGTTTACATGAGCAAACAAATTAGAGAAGGGACAAAGGAATGTGGGGTAAACAGACTTAACTGGGGAAGCTTTTATTATCCTAATCTTTTACCCTATGACTTAAAAATCTAATGTAATGAACTGGCTGCTTTCAGCCTGTTCCATTAAAACCTTTTGGCCTTCCAAAAGGTTTGAGACTATAATCTTCTAACTTTCTCTAATATTTCCCTAATATTTTGCCAGCCACCCCAAGTGAATTCCAATACTATTTGTTATGATTTCCATCCTTTGCATTTGCTGAGGAGTGTTTTACTTCCAGTTATGTCAATTTTAGAATAAGTGCTGTGTGGTGCTAAGAGGAACGTATATTCTGATGATTTGAGGTGGAAAGTTCTGTAGATGTCTATTAGGTCTGCTTGGTGCAGAACTGAGTTCAAGTCCTGAATATCCTTGTTAATTTTGTCTCCTTGATCTGTCTAATGTTGACAGTGGGATGTTAAAGTTTCCCACTGTATGGGAGTCTAAATCTCTTTGTAGATCTCTAAGAACTTGCTTTTGAATCTGGGCACTCCTGTATTGGGTGCATATATATTTAGGATAGTTAGCTAGTATAAAATTTTAGCAGCATATATACACTTTTAAAACTAATTAAATCAGCAAGAATTATTAAACATCTTTTTATAGTTGACAAGATGATATCAAGAGAAATCTCAGATTAATCTCTACAATTTATAACTGATTAAATTTATACATTCAACATGCAATAGAGTGGGGTTTTAAAAAATAGATTTAGGGAGACAAGTGCAGTTGTGTTACATGGATGTATAACATAGTGGTAAATTCTGGGCTTTTGGAATACTCATCACGTGAGTCATATACATTGTACCAAATAGGTGGTATTTCATCCTTCACCCCTCTCCTATCCTCCTACCTTTTGGAATCTCCAGTGTCTATTTTTCCATTCTGTACCTTCATGCATACCCATTGTTTAGCTCCCACTTATAGGAGAGAGCATGTGGCTTTTGACTTTCTGTCTCTGAGTTATTTCACTTAGGGTAATGGCCTATAGTTTCATCCATGTTGCTGCAAAAGACATTCTTTCTTTTTTATGGCTGAGTAGTATTCCATGGTGCATATATATATGTCACATATATATATACCACATATATATATATATATCATATATATATATGTGATATATATATCACATTTTAAACCAATAGTCTATTGATTCCATGACTTTGCTATTGTGGAAAGTGCTGAGATAAACATGAGTGAAGCTATCTTTTTGATAAAATAATTTCTTTTCCTTTGGGTAGATGCCCACTAGTGGGCCTTCTGGAATAGACTGTTTTTAAATACCAGGACAAGGTTACAGGATTAAGATCAGAAGATAAAATAACAACAATAATAGTTATTATTATTTACTGTCATTTCAATAAATAATTAAAAATTCATTAAAAAACAACTGTTATTTTTCCATGGATAATTTTCATTTAACTTTTCTTCCTTTAAATACTTTTTGATGTTTTGATGAGTGCTTCTCTTGCTTCCATACCAAGGCATGATTAACATAAATCATTCTGTATCTATTTAATAGGGACAAGTGATCCATATGTGAAGTTCAAAATTGGAAGAAAAGAAGTTTTTAGAAGTAAGATAATACACAAGAACCTCAACCCTGTGTGGGAAGAAAAAGCTTGCATTCTGGTTGATCATCTTAGGGAGCCATTGTATATAAAGGTGAGCCATTTATTTGTTTTTTTTCCTGACAGAAACTGATACGGAAATCTCTGTCTATTGGATTTTATCATGTATCTTTGTCTGATGAGAGTTTTCACCAGAGATGTGTTCTGCTCTTCACCACTAATCTACTGATAATAATAGATAGAAATGAGATAGAAGGAAGGAGGAGCTGGTGGGAGCATTTTTCTCCAGGACAGTTCTCTTGCCAGTCATTTAGAAGGATTATGAAGTGTACCCCTTGTGCTTGGTACTGCCAACTGATTTAGTGCACTTTGGGAGTATATGAAAACAAGTTTCCATATAAGCTAGCAGAAAGGAGAGCTTATACAGAACCCGTTCTTTCTGGCCAACATAGTGAAACCCTGTCTCCACTAAAACTACGAACAGAAATCTGAGTGTGGTGGTGGGTGCCTGTAATCTGAGCTACTTGGGAGGCTGAGGCAAGGAGAGTCGCTTGAACCTGGGAGACAGAGGTTGCAGTGCGCCAAGATTGCACTACTGCACTCCAGCCTGGGCAACAGTACGAGACTCCATGCCTCCGCCCAAAAAATTGTGTTATTTAAGATCTGCCATTTTTGGTTGCAAGCAAGATGTGTTACTTGGAAGATGAGAAGGGTGAAGGTGATGGGGAGAAAAAATTCTATCTCTATTAGATTACCAAAACTGGGGGGTGAGGGCGGGGAGTATTTCCTCTCATTTTATGTAATTAAAAGAAAGAGAACTTAAGTTACAACCCAATTCCTATTCTGAGCCCTATTCCTTGTTTTACTTTCATGCTAGGCTTTTTTAAAATTCATATCTCTAGATACTTATATTCTTTTTTGCTTCTAGACTCTGACTGTTCATTCAGTGACCAGACCTTTTCCTACTTTTACCACAACAGCACATATCCCACCCTTTTTCCTAAGTTGTCACTACTGACACAGGAGCCAGAAATCTCATCTTTCAGCAATCACTAGGCATGCTTCTTCTCCTCGAATCATCATTGCAGTACCTCTAGTTGTTTCCTTCCTCCACAGAAAGGAATAAGAAATAATCAAGATGTCACTGAAATTATAAGAGGATAGTTTATAAGAGGGTTGTAAAGAAAATCTCCTAAGTATACAGTTAATGATTTTCTGCAAGTCATTATGGGGAAAATATACACAAACTTGCATAAAAATTGTCTCTATTTGAAAAACAATTAAATAGACTTTTTTTTTTTTCTTTTTGAGACTAAGTCTCACTCTGTTGCCCAGGCTGGAGTGCAGTGGCATAATCTCGGCCTCACTGCAACCTCCATGGGTTCAAGCCATTCCCTTGCCTCAGCCTCCTCAGTAGCTGGGATTATAGGTGCCCACCACCATGCCTGGTTAATTTTGTATTTTTAGTAGAGATGGCATTTCGCTATGTTGGTGAGGCTGGTCTTGAACTCCTGACTCAAGTGATCTACCCACCTTGGCCTCCCAAAGTGCTGGGATTACAGGTATGAGCCACTGTGCTGCCCTTAAATAGCATTATTGAACTGTCTTTAACTACATAATATGGGATGGCACAATAATTGTTAATTTAAGAATGTTCATAGCCAACCCTTCTCCCACAAAAGGGAAGACCTTTATGATCAGAGATGTTTCTCCCTTGCTTCTTACTTCTAGAGAGAAAGAAATATCCACATGAGAAAAAAGGAATTATCTTTGTAATAAAGAGCTGAGATAGGCAATGAAAATGGAATAAAGAAAAGACAAGTGGGCTGTGAAGGAAGTATTATTTCTGGGGTGGGGAGGTGGGGGATCAGGAGACATGAGTTAGAACAACTGCAGTTACAAAGAAAATGATCAGGAAGGAAGCAGGTGTTGGTAAGGACAGCAACAGGCTGTTGAATCTCATTCATGCTGCTGAAGTGAAAAGTCATGAGCCGAAAGAAGTTTATTTTTAATTACTTCCACTTTGGATCTATCTTTCTTTAGTGGGATATTACTCTATGAGAGAACCATGTGGCTGTCCCATCTTTGAAAGGGTTACAAATGAACTTTCCAAAATTATATTAGATATTGGTCGGGTGCTTTTGTTATTCTTTTGTGCTCAAGAATAAGGGTTCACCTATGTAGAAATCCAAATGTCAAAATGCATTTTTCAAAAGGAATATCTTACTAGGCTCAAAAAGAAATAAACAAAAAACTGAAGTACTTAGAAAAGAATGGTGGTGTTCTCACTTTATAAGTAGGAGCTACATAGTGTATACACATGATGTAGAGAGTGGAATGATAGACACTGGAGATTTGGAAGGATGAGGGAGTAGTGAGGGACTAGATGATGAAAAATTCCTTAATGGGCACAACGTATGTTATTCAGATGATGGATATTCTGAAAGCCCTGACTTGACCACTATGCACAATCTATACATGTAACACAATTGTACTAGCACTCCATAAATTTATACAAAAATTTTTAAATAGTGGCAAAAATTGTTTTCACTTGAGACCAAGAATATACATATATGTATACATATGTATGTGTATATAGATACAGTATATATGTAGATATGTACATGTGTGTGCATATACATATATATATTTACAGTCTCTATAGTACATATACATATACTGTAAATGTACATATACTGTAAATGAAGACAGCAACACTGTACGCAGGACAGAAGGCTTGGTTAATGACACACTATGATTAAAGAAGCTAAGAAAGAAAGCCCAAAGGTTGTTGGGTTTTTTTCAAATCACTTTGAACTTTCATTGTGTAAAATTATGTAGCCACCATTTAACTTCTACCATAGAGAAGAGAATACACAGTCACTTTTAAATATTTTTATACTTTTACTTACATTTTTACATTGTCACTTTTTACATTTCTATATGAGAAAGATAATTAAGTTAAATAGAAATCATATAAATCTCTGAGATACTAGTACACATATAGAATGATGATACTTTATTATATGTGATACTTTATACTTTTTAAATGCTTTCCTATTTTTTTCAGTTGATTTTCATTTTCAGTAAAATGCCTAGGGCATTCTTTGGAAGAAAATCTCTAACTTTTCACTTTATTTTTTCCATTTTTTATGTTTCATTTTTTGTCTAGTCTTGGGGGAAGAATCAAATAAAATACACTGGTGGAAATAATATCTTAAGTGACTAGAGTTTCATAAAAATTGCATCATTTTTATTGGCTCTGTTCAGGCCTGTGTGTTTTATTCAGTTCTGATATGATGCCCACATCTTCCACAACAGATGATTAATCTTGCCCAAAAGATTTCTTAAGGACTAACCAATTCTGTAGTGACTGAGAATACGAAAATGCATCTAGATAATTAGAAACATTAAGTATACAACCCTCCCATCTGCAGTTAGAGGAAAAAGGAGTCCATCAGTACCCTGTAATCTGATTTCTATTCATGTAAAAATTACCAAGGAACACAAAATTCTGTTCTGAGCCAAGTTTATAAAAGCACATTAAAGTTGAAGTGCTTGTACCATTTCTAGTAAAAAGATTTTCTTTAAAAAAAAATCTTGGAGTTGTCTTTTTTTAAAACTATACAAAATAAAAATATTCCTTGCAATTGGTTGGAATTTATGTAACTTTTAAGGAAAAGGACATATTCTGTGCAGGTGAGAACAAGGTTTGGGGGAATGAGCTATAAAATCTGTATATAGTAAGGTGTGAGTAGAAGCTGGGAGTTAAAATGCAGTGCTTTTAATTGAGACAGGAGCCACTTTAGTCTGCCCTGTATTCACAGTGGTGCTCCAACATCTATCTTAGATAATAGGATAAATTTTACACCCATTTCGGTTGAATTCAGAGTCTCCATTGTTATTTCACTGACACTATTATCCCAGGCTCACAGTGAACACCAGAATTACAGTAGAAGAGATAAAAGTAACATAAATGGGAATGTATTTATGTAAATACATTTCTAATCATGAGTTGGAGATCTGAGTATTAATTGGGAGCACTCTTCTAAAAAATAGAAACATTTTGATAAATTAGAACACATGACTGTTTCTAAGATGGTCATTTTAACAAATTGGACAGTTCCTTAAATAAGTCATTTCTATCCAAGCTTAAGAGTTAAAGTTGAAAATGTTACTTTAAGCTCTGTTTAAGTTAAGGACCACGTTACTGTCATGTCTAACATTATTTCTCAGTAGCTTATAAGGGCCCTTGAAAAATGTCATATACCAATGATTCTCACCCCTGGTTGTACACCAGAGTTATTCATAAAGGTTTGGAGAACCTAGAGGCCCAAGTTTCACTTGTGAAGACTGATTCAGGACCTCTGAAGTAGAGTCCAAGCTTCAGTTTTTTAAAACACCTCAATAGGTTATTCTGAGGCACAGGTAGGGAGCCACTTTTCTGGACATTTAAATGGAAACAATTGAGTAATTGGAATGGAAATATGTTTCCAGCCATAAACCTCAGAGCACCCAAACCAAAGTATTCCATAGTAAGATGTTCGTATTATCTCAGATGTTTTGTCTTACTTGTTTCAAAAACACTTCCTAAATGCATGAATCCAGAATTTCCACTATTTTGAGCCAAAATATAATCAGCAATGAAACAAAATGAACAAAAAAGCATGACTACTTGCTTTTAGTTTGTAGGCAAAGAACATATGAAGTTATTGAGTCTTGGGAAAATGAAATCTGCAATCACATCTTCATCATAATAATAGTTACTACCATTGACTGAGAACTGTGCTAAATGCTAGGCCAATATCATCTCACATAACCCTCACCATAACCCTACAAATAACTGTTTTCATCTCTTTTGTATAGGTACATGAGACTTGGAGATTAAGGTTTAGTTTATGGCTACCTAGCAGTTAAGTAAGATAGCTTCTGGTTTCCACTAAAGATGATTAATTGCAAAGGTCATAGTTAGGTTTTCTTTTTGTTTATTTGTTTTACAATGTCACTTCTATGACTTTCCAGCTTGAATTATTATTTTATAGTGTTATGGTTAGTCTGAAACTGCCTTAGTGTAAAAATTAGTCTTGGACACTGTTGCTAAGTAGGATCTTATATCTTAGAGCATATTACGTGACCTCATGAGATGGGCTAGGCCTTTAAAGAAGCTCTAATATGGTTTAAAATATTATTAGTGTCTCATGCCTGTAATCTCAGCCCTTTGGGAAGCTGAGGTGGGAGGATCGATTGAACCTAGGAGGTTCAAGACCAGCTAGAGCAACCTAGAGAGACTCTGTCTCTACACAAATTTTTTTTAAAAAGCCAGACATGGTGGCATGCACCTGTGGTCCCAGCTCTTGGGAGGCTGAGGCTGGAGGATTTCTTAAGCCCTGTAGTTTAAGGCCGCAGTGACAGCCATGATCATGATCGTGTCACTGTACTCTAGTCTGAGTAACAGAGTGTGACGCTGTCTCAAAAAATATATATATTATTATATATTATAATATCTATATTATGATACTAATTATACATCATATTCGTGTAATTAGTATGCCAACACTAAAATATTTTTAGATTATTTTGAAATTGGATGTAATCATATATTCTGTGGGAAGTAGAAAAATGAGGTTACAAGTATATTACTGCTAATTCAGTCATAGACATTACCATGCAGGGAATGCAATAGAAAAATCCTAAGGAGTGATGTCATATAACTGAATGAGTGCCAATTTTATGCTCACTGTCATAATTCAGAACATAATTAGGCACAGACAGTGAACTGCAATAGGAAATGATAGATAGATATGGAAAAGCCATATTATCCATACATCCATTGTCCATTTCCCTAGTACTGGGGCTGGAGAAAATCCTATGGGGATGTTAACAATATTGCTTTGTGTCAAGGTAGAGCCCAAGGACTGCACAAGATCAGAGTAGGATATCACAGGGAGGAGATAGGGCTATTTTCAGTTTGCAGACAGAGACCAGGAAAGCAAAATTCCAAGGCAACAAAAGCAGATTCCAGAGATGCTGGAAATAGGGTAATAAATCAGAAATAAAGTTCAAAACAAAGTAAAGACAGAGGTGAAGTAACAAAGAGGGCTTTATATCTAGCACAGGTACAAGTTTCCTCGGACACAGACATATTACTCAGCCAGACAACTATATAATGGAGGCAAGAAGAAAACAATGTTAAGAGTGAATAACATAAGAAAGAGATGTTTCTTCATGGAGTCACTTCACTGGGGGAGATGGATGCCTCATATGGATTTATGGGAATGTCCAAGCAGGTGGTCAAAGTAAGATCTGGGTAAGAGTCAAAAAGTAGCACATAGGCCAGCACCAAGGATGTCCATCTACAAGTTGCAGACCCTTTGGCGAGGGTGAATTGTTGCTGAGACAAAGAGCCTTAAATTAGAAGTTCTGAAAGTCTTCCTGATTCCTATCAGAAGTTTTCCTAAAGCCAAGACCAGGACTGAGCTACAGGTGGGTGTCAAGTAGCTTTAGCTGTAGAGAGGCAAGTCATGATGGCCCCTCGAGCCATCATAAAGAATCCTAGTTTTGGTTCTTTGTTAGGGATATTAGTTGAGGATTTTCCCAATGTATATCCCTTTTTACTTTTTCTGTGGGCTCCCAGTTTTTCTCTTTGAAGATCCATATGGTTTCATGGACACTGACTTCGTCATTGCCTTTAAAAATAAAGGGAACCCATGCTAGCCATTAAACCACTTCCATATCTTTGGCCGATAAATAGGCATGTGATATGAGCTGGCCCATCTGAAGTGGATTCAGTACTTTGCTGGAAATGTTGGGGCAAAGCATCTCATGTTTCCCCACTAGACGTGAATGAAGAAGCATGCCACTCTGGACCTCCTGGCAGGCCATTAGGATCGTAGGGCAGCTATTGAGGCAGTAATGATGAGGAAGCATTGATGAGAACTGGAGAGGCAGAAATGGGATTAGCTACATCATTTACCTTTGATACAGTTAACTCCTCCCTCCATCTTAACATATTTTCTTCGGTATATTTTCAGGATACCACTCTCCTGGTTTTCCTGCTCCCTCAGTAACTGTTCTTTCTCAAGTCTCCTCTCTGGATCCTTCTTCCAGATTTTAAAATATGATGGCAGGCACCATGGCCTAAGCCTGAACTAACATTCCAGCACTCTTCTCTTGCTTTCTACTTTCCAGCCACACTGGCCCCCAGCCAGTTTCCTCAGTGCCTTTCCACTTCCTCTTCCCTCCACGGAGAAGACACTTCCCCGATCATGGAATGCACTTTCCTGTTCTCTCATTATGAAGCACACTTCTCCCATCGTGGGGAAATACCTCCCACTCTCGTTGTCCTTTCTGAACATCATATATAAATAGTAGTCCCCATCACTCCTGTACTCGGAAATATTTTTCTCCTTAGCACTTATCAGTACTACTTAGCATATGTATTTCTTTATTGTCTGTCTCTCACCACCCCATATGTAAGCTCCAAGGTATCAAAGACTTTGACCGTTTTGATCACTGCTGTATGTCAAGTGCCTAGAACAGTACCTGGAACTTTGTGGGTGCTCACCAAGTATTTTTCAAATAAATGAATTAATAAATGCATGAATGATTTGAACTGCCAGAGTAAAACTTCCCAGAAGGCATTATTACCTATAGATATTTCTTCAGTCATTTAAGCTAGAAATTGAAGCCAGTTGAATTGTGTTTTCTATCAAAAACAAAAACGAAAACATTTTAGCTGATACACTTCCCAATGGAAGTGTATTTTTTAGTAAACAATAAGGTGAATTTGAATAAGTGTGTTTTTAGTAAACAATAAGGTGAATTTGTTGTTTAAAATAAAATTTTTATTGTTCTAAACTCCATTGAGAATGCAGAAGGTCCCAAGTTCCAAGCAACTTCTACCTGTTACCTAATGTTTCCAACTAATTGTGAAGGCTCCATGAAAGCAAGGATCTCATCTAAATCATTCATGTTTTAATTCTCAGTGCTTCTCTTAGAGTGGGTGCCTAAGACATATTTGTGGGATTTAAACACACTCTGCTTATGACACTAAATACAACAAGATTTGAATCTTGTATCTTCCTAGACCTAGGATTTGGGGTAAAGAATATGTGTTTTTTTCAGCTTTGGATTCATTATCTGAAAAATAGAAACAACAATACCTTGTTAACTGGGTTCCTCCTAGTAAATATGGAATAAACATTAATAAGCGTTAAACTGTGCTTGTTGTTATTGCAGTGGGAGTACCTTTTCCTATTTTATATCTCTCATATGTTCTGTATTTCTGAAGCTTATCTAGAGCAATGCTCCCTCTGACAAATAAATAGTGTATAGAGCTTGGAACCAAGTAGCGTAGCTAATAATTTCATTAATGCATGGATTCTAGTGTTTCCATTTCTTCCCATGTTTATGCCTTTGCAGATTAATAGGAACTGAGAACTAAAGTAGACATCTAGCACTAGGATAATAAGAAAGACTCTCACTATGAGAGTGAAAAGACGTTGCATGTTGAATCACCCAGTTGGGCTATCTGCACTAATAGATTCACTGGATTCACAGCTCTCCACCTCATATGTGTGGGTGAACCTCAGGTGATCTCGTTGATTATATGCCACCTATTTTCTCTCCCAAGATTTTAAGCCTAAGGGTGATATGATTAGATGAGATTGCATGAGAGAAATTTCTCCAATGTTTTGGTGTAAATTTTATGTTGTAAAATACACCGCTGCAGCCACTTGCAAATACGGAGATGTCAGTTGCATAAGATGTGCGATACATGCATGTGCTATGCCACTGAGCAGATGACTAAAGCTCAGAAGTGTAATTGATCAAGCAGAATATTTATTGCAGGAGTGCTGAGCTTTCTACAATAAATGTACTCATGAAAGGTTGTATGTAAATCAAATGACTGCAAAGTGAATAATTTAAAAGGTATTAGGGGAGCTTATTACTTAAATAAATCTCCATGTGACTCTTCAAATCTAAGAATCCTTTTGTAGTGCAAAGTATTTACCTATTTATTTAAATGTCAATTTTTTTTACATATTAAGTTTTCTTAAATTGAAGTACACCTATACTACAGAAAAAAAAAAGAACAGCCACTGATTCAGGGCTGCTGTGCCTACTGTTTCCTCTGCTTTGAGCTTTCTAACTCTTGTGCCAAGAATTGAGTATAGAAGTGCTGGGTCATTGATTCAGCTTCATAGATTTTCACGTCCAGGAGCATCCAAAGGCCTGGGTCATCCATTCAAGAGCATGTTTATCTGTGTGTGTTCAATTGCTCCAATGTTCAGTACAAACATTTTCTATCTCAAAAGGTCAGCAAGTGACAGCTCTAAATTCCTTCTGGTAGCATTTTTTTTTTTTATCTTAAAGGCTTTCACTGATCTTCCTTACTTGCTTCCTTACTGTCTTTTCATTCTCTCTTCTTTTTTAAAACACAATCAGGCTGGGCGCAGTGGCTCATGCCTGTAAACCCAGCACTTTGGGAGGCCGAAGCGGGCGGATCATGAGGTCAGGAGATTGAGATCATCCTGATCAACATGGTGAAATCCCATCTCTACTAAAAATACAAAAATTAGCTGGGCGTGGTGGCACATGCCTGTAGTCCCAGCTACTTTGGGTGGCTGAGGCAGGAGAATTGCTTGAACCCAGGAGGCAGAGGTTGCAGTGAGCTGAGATCATGCCATTGCACTCCAGCCTGGGCAACAAGAGCAAAACTTCTTCTAAAAAAAAAAAATCAGTATTAGTAATTGCGTATCACCTACGCATCCTGGTTTAACATCTGTCTCCCTCACTAAACTGTAAGCATTGAGAATGGCAGTTTTGCTTACCACTGTTTGCTCAGTGCCTACCATATTGCCTGGCATATAATAAGTACTTAGTCAATACTGGCTGAGGGATTGAATGAGTGAGAAAATTAATAGATGGATGGAATTTAGCCAGTTCCCATTTACTTAGCGTCATTTGGAAATAGCCCTAACTGATCTAGCTCTAAGTGATCCCTCCAGCCTCTTTCCATTCTGCATCTCTCTCCATTTGCTTCAACCGCACTGGTTTCTTGCTGATCACAACTGATAGGTGAAGCACATCAGTCCCTCCCTGGGCTTGCCGTCTCCTTCAGCTGGAGTGCCCTCGCTCATACTAGCAGAGCGTACTCCTTCCCGTTATTTGGGTGTCTACACAAGCACGCATTCTCAGAGAGGACTTCCTGGCCTCCTCATCCAAAACAGCAGCTCTCCACACACCTCTTAGACATTTATTTGCTCCATAGTACTTATAGTACTTATAACTGAACTGTATATATCTATTTAGGTATTTATTGGCCATCTCAGACCCTCCATGTAGAATCTAAGAGGTCAGAGGCATTGTCTGTCATACTCACCATAGAATGAACAAGAACCACACAAGACACAGAGAAGATACTGGATAGAGATTATTGACAAAAGGAAGAAATACATTATCTCTTTCTTTTCTTTTCCTTTTTTTTTTATTGTTCTTAGTCACATTAGTATTATCCCCCAGTAATTGTAATAAAACCTTATTTTAACTTAACCTTAATATAACTTTACAAAGTACTTCAATCATAGTATCTTTTTACTTATTTGTATGCTTAAAGTGGCACTGTCCTGTATCACAGAATGTATCTTTAATGGGCTAAATACTATGAAGATATTAGAATCATATTCTCATCAACCATAGCACAATATGAAAGACATACTTCTTGAATTTTAGACTTTTTTCTACATTTTTGAAGATTTGCTATATTTTATTTGATTTTGTTACATCTGCCTTAAAGTTCTATTTGATATAATCAATCAGTAATATTAAGTAATAAATAAAATGTAATTTTCTTTGAGTGTTTTGTGAGACTCTAATATTCCAAAGTACAAAAACAATTATTTTACAAAACAAGTATTAGTATGCTTTTGGTGACATAGACCACCTACATTTTATGACTAAGACATTATCACGTAAAACTTATATTGGAAATAGTTATAACAGTGCTTTTCCTCTTTGGCTTTCAGGTATTTGACTATGATTTTGGACTACAGGATGACTTTATGGGCTCAGCCTTTCTGGATCTGGCACAGTTGGAGTTAAACAGGTTAGCTTTTGAACTATTGTAATATTGCCACCCTTTGTTATGCAGTGGGCTTGTGTAACAGAAAATGTCAGCTGATCTGGGGCCTAGTTCTGTCATTTATTGCCGTGAGCCTTCCAGCTAGTCAGCATTTCTCAAATCCATCTTCCTTACTTAGTCAATGGAAATAATAGCATCTTCCCTGACTACCTTATTCAACAACTCTTCAACAGAAAAATTCTTGGATACCTGCTCTGTTCCACAGTACTGTGCTAAGCACCAGGAATCTAGAGATAAAAGACGCATTCCTTCCTTTCACATTGCCCATATGGTTGTAGTGGGGCATTAAAAAAAAGATTATGCATGTTAGTCATAATTATTAAGAATTAGACTACTATATATAAAATACAGTGTGTGCGCTTTGCTTCAGAAACGGCAAGTCTCTTGTTACTTGAGCCACGGTAGAATCTGGTTTTGCCATTGCCAGATTACCGAGGAATGCTCCAAAGGTGGAGGCAGGTTGGTTGCATTTGCTCAGTTACATTACTTATCATTGCTCCCCTAGTTGCAAAGTTATTATTGTTACTAATATTAGTTAATATTGTTACCAATATTAATCATTTCTTACACCTAATAATGGGCTTAAATTTTTCAAAGTAAATTTCAACAGAGGAACTAAGAATTGATTTGTCCTATAGAATAAGAAAATACTGTTAGAAAAGATCATGCATGCTGAAACAGGTTGCAAAGAAAGCTGTGAAACCTTCTTTGATGGTTTTAAGAAGGAATTCCTGGCTGTTTTGGATGATCATGTTACATCATGCAGCAGAGATGGTGGAAAACGGGAAAACAGAATAATGAACCAGATCACTACTTTCTATTTCTGTAAACGTAGATGACTGGATAAGTATAAAGTGTAGAACTCCCTTATGCATTACAATCAGTTTAGTTTGAGTACAATGGCTTATTGGTCTTCCGAGAGTCATTGTTGCCTCAGACTGGACAAAAGAGCAGCCTTTTCCATACTTTTTCTGTAAGTCCTCCATTCCAGCTTACGCCTAGCACAAACTCACACCTCGCTGCAGCTGTAGGAAGTCCCCTGAGTGGTGTTGCATGGAATCTATTAACATGAAAACTGAGCTCAGTCTAGAATAGACTGTGCTATTCTTCTCTAAAGGCCATAAGTACTTTTTCTGAGACTTCTGTGTAAGGATATGCAAATAACCAGACTTAATCCAAAAGAGTAAATTTATCTTGTTTCCTATTAAAGATAAGCCATTGGTGAAAAATAATTTTAAAGTGACAATTTGGAATAATTTCAGAAATTAAGAGATTATACATGAGCAATTGGAGCGTTTTGCCACATTACTTATTTTATGTATTTCTCTAGCAGTTCCCTCTCCTCAAAACCACATAAACATCTCATTACTGCTTTTTAAAATAATGTATTTGTGTATGCTATATTATTCTAAATATAAATCAGTAGTCTTTAAGTATAGAAAAAGTGATAATTATAGTCATATAAATATGTTATTATACTATATAATACATTAAGATATCGCTGAAAGAATAATATATCATAAAACAGTTGTAAATGTTCTTATATCTTTATCATGTAATCATTAAAAGATGTAATGAAGTTCTTTCTATTAATTTTTACATGTAATCATTACATGAAAATGAACTAAATCAGACTGTAACCCCATATGTGTATTTAGTGTTTATGTGTGTGTGTATATATTCATGTGTGTGTATGTCTGTATATGTATATGTATATGTATATACATATATGTCTGTATATGTATATGTACACACACATACCTGTGTCTATCTGTGGTGCTGCTCTCTGGGTTTAGAGAACATAGAAAGGGGACTGGTAGGCTTCTCAATAGGGTTGCAGTTTCTTGGCCTTTCCAACCACTTTCTGGAAACTTCATGGGTTTAGAAAGCAGAAATTCATCTGGTGAATTCAGATCTACTCATAGTTTATTGAATAACTTAATACACTGATAATATTTTAATAAAAAAAATTGTCCCAAGAAAGTAAAGGAAGACAAAATTGCTTTTTATCTTAAAATCATAAAGTATTAATAAAAATATATTTGGCTTATTCTTTTAATGACTGTTCAAAATCTAAATATTTTCTATCACAGGCCCACTGATGTGACTCTCACTCTGAAAGATCCTCATTATCCTGACCATGATCTTGGAATCATTTTGCTCTCAGTCATCCTTACCCCTAAAGAAGGAGAGTCCAGGGATGTGGTAAGTTCCCCCACAGCCTAGTAGGAGCCCTTTCTTGCTCTCTCTTGTTCGAACGCTGTGAGCCTTTCTTTGGACCCAGAGATAATAATAAAGAGAAGCTACCTGCAAAAATATGCCCTGTTCTTTGTTTCTGTGAGTATCCTAGGCATCACTCATCCATGCTTACTGTATCTTTTCAACCCTAATTTCCTGATCCGCCCTCCAGATCAGAACCTCTTGTTGTAAATAAGAAGCAGATTTGAATTTTTATTTTAATTTTATTTCTCAATTTCAGACATATTATATTATAGGCAAATATTAGTATTTGTTTGGGGAATATATTTATTAGTAAATTGAATACTCGGAATTCCACATTAAGGTGTCCAGACCCTGCTATTTTGACTGTATTGTCAGGTGTACCACAACAGAGAAAATGAGGTGAAATTATAACAGAGTTTCTGCTTTCTGGTATTTGTTTGGTAAATGATAAGTGAGTACTTTTCATCTTCTTGATGGGCTTCCATATTGGTATTACCCATTTTTTAGCACTAGCTGTCGGTACGTACTTGCACACCATGCTGCTATGAGAAACTGACAAGGGATACAGAGGAGCCAATTACTCCCCCACCGTGGAAGTGACACTAAAAAATATCAGGCTTGACCCTCATCAGTATGCTTGCTAGTGTACTTTCTGCCACAATTTGCCAGAGGCTATTTATTAGACTCAATGGGCTTTCTTGTGCCTCAGAACTATTCTAACTAGCTCTGATTGTAACACATTTTAGCAGTAGGCATAATTTTTTTAGGCAAGTCTAAAAACTCTATTTCAGCATCTATGCATTGCTGTCCTAAAATAATGCATGATTAAAGTTGGTTATAGATTGTCTGCTGGAAAGGTATTGTTGGCATTTGCCCCTAGACTGGAGATAAAAATAGTGAATTACAACTTCAAATTTGGAAATACTTTAAACTCACTGAAAACTTCACCCTTTTAAGAAATATTTCACTCCATCCTTTTTAGAAGTTTAATGATGAACACATGCATTTATATGTAATATTTGCTAAATTGGGTTAAGTATCTATACTTCATTCACCAAGGAAGAAGTTTCTCTTTTTAAATAAGAATTACCAGATAATAATACCTAGAGTGGGAACTTGGCTTGGTAAAATTATGTATGTATGTGTGCATATGCACCCTTGTGCAGAAGGGTGGGTGAGAAACAATTTTTACAAAAAGTATTTAGAAATGGAAGCCCATCATGTTAGAAGTGACTACTTTAGAAGACATTATTTTACCCAGCACAAGCCAAGAAGTATACCCTAGCTGGTTAATCCATACATAGAGATCAATTAGAAATGTTCATTTTGTGTTTTATTCAAATGATTCTAGTATTCACCAAGAACCTACTATAAGCTAGTTTCTGTGCTAGACACTTAGGATACAGTAGAACTAGGAATCAATTAGTTGCTGATGGAAACAACTATTTTAAATGCTGTGAAAAATAGGTACATATTGCTGAAAGAGCAAATATAGGAAATTTTTTTACTAGCCAAGGGTTAAGGATTCTCTAAGGAAGTCAAATAAGATCTGAGGCACGAAGTGTAAATAGGCCTTAATAAACAAAAACCAGGATGAGAGGAGGTATTTAAAGCAGAGGAGACAACATACACAAAGGCCATGTGACAAGAGGAACCATGTTGCATTCTAAGAATTGAAAACCTACTGGAGTTTAGAGAGGGTGGAAGCAAAGAGAGTGTGGGTGATCAGAGTGCAGGGTGGAAGGGCAATGCCCAAACTGTGTAGAACTCATTGGCCATGTTAAGGTTTGGGTCTTTCCCCAAAAAGCTGTGGGGAGCCATTGAAATGTCTGTAAATCGAAAGCAGCAGAATCATATTTGCTTTTTGAAAATATCTTTGTGGCTGCATTGAAGGGGTAAGAATGGATACCTGGAGACCAGTTAGGAGGCCATGGCAAAAACACAGGTGAAAAATGATGGAGATTTGGATTAGAACTGTCAGAGGTAGAGATGGAGGGAAATTGGCAGGTTTACCTATAGAAGGTAAAATCAACAAGACTTGGTGATAGAATATGCTTGTGCTGGGGTTCTTTGTTATTTTAATGAAGGACAGAATTTTATAAATCAAGATACCTAACTAAGTGCCTGAGATCCTGTGTATTCCCAAACCATCTAAATGTGCAATATTCCTGGAGGTTGGAATGATATAGCAGCCATTGTGGTTATTTGGATGATTTGATCATGTATAGTCAGCTGAATTTTTATGTTAAAGGGATGTTTATTAAATACTCTAGCATCAAACTGGGGGTTTGAAGAAGCAAGTTAATAATAGAAGACCTTATGATGAAGCTGCTGGGTTGTTCTAAATTACACAGAAATATATGTCAGCACAGGCAAAGTAGTTTCCAGCATTACTTTTTCTTCAACAGCCCTTGCAAAAATCCTTTAATCTCTAGGATTGTTCAAACTTATTTTTAAAATTTTAAAATTTATTTAAAAATATGACAGTGCCTGGGAGCTGATCATCAGTAACTTATCAAATACAAATAGGGAAGAAAATAGGTGGGTTACATGAAAGCAGTCATACATCAAAAATCTGGTTTTCTTCATCTTCTTTTCCTCCTTCTCCTTTCTCATCATCATATCTCTTCAGCCACATTCACCCTTATGACAAGAAGTTCCTCCTGAAATCCTTATGCTGTTTTCTTGGTTCAAATCCCTTTGACTACCCCAGATTGTTTGGAAGAAATCCTTCCAATGTTATTTTTCATCTCAAAAAGGTTTTTTTTTTTGTTTTTTTTTTTTTTTTTTGCATTCGTTGCCTTACTTCATGCCCTCTTCTTTCAAAGTTCCGGAGAGCACTGCATTCATTCTGCTACATTAAGTGGGAAATGGTGTCTTCTCTCCTCTTATCCTATCACTGCTCTCTTATGGCTTCTTTCTTCATCAGAGAAGCAAGTGGCTCATCCAGGGCTCAGAAAAGTCACAATGAATGAATCTGTTCCAGAGCCAGCCTCTGGCTGGTGAACATCCTTATCCTTCCCGTCCTGACCTCGGCCACCACGGAGGAGGCAGAGAGAAGGGTAACCAGTGTGGCTATCCTGGCTCATCCTTGTGGGTGCAATTAATAGCCAAGGCATGGGCTTGGGTGTAGAGAAGCAAGCGGCACCAGAAGAGGGGAAACAGGGGAGGGAGGGGAGAAAGATTCCCCCACTGGAAATTCTACTGGGATGCAGTATCCTAGCTATTCTGGTGTCCTAGATTTGAATCTGGGTTTCTAAATATATGCTCTACATTATGAAAATGCCCAACAAACACATAAAAATGGGCTTTTCTTCTGTGTTTGTTCTACATTGCAGTTCTACAACTATTTTATTAAGCTCTCTAAAACTAGTTCTTATATTTACAACACTGTTTAGCTTTTTAAACTCCAAATAAGAACCATTTGTAGGCATCAATGTAAAAAAATACTTATTCATCATTTACTAAGCATTATCCTAGGCTTTATAACTCCCTCATTATTATTCTTCTAAGTGTTAGATGACTTGTGGCTATTTCTCTAATTAAATTGAAACTCCTTGTGAGAAACTTTAAGGCTCCCCAACAAGCAATGTATGTTCCCTCACTGTAACTTCTGTCCCAGGCTTACAAACTCCTTGACACTTCACCTTCTCTCAAGTCCAAGCTTTCTTCAGCATTACTCGTCCTACCTAAAGTATGCCTATACTTCACCTCACCTCCATCCTACATCATATCACCCATAGGAGGGGAAATATACATATATATATATATATGATGACTTTCTTATGATGACTTCTTCAAAGGACCAAGGAGAGGTATATGGTTCTTTTCTTACCTCAATATTCAAATCCCTGAGGTTGTCACAAACAATATCAACTCATGATTAAATAAGGATTTAATTTTCTTTTGTAAGTTCTTAAAATTAGTATATTAATGACAATCTGCTTGAAATCAAGATTTATTGCTCTTCATATGTAATTCTAATGATAACAATAAATTATAAACCCATCACTGTATTTTCTTCATTCTGTAACATGTCAAGTATCAGCTTATAATTTCTCTGGGCTACATTTGAAGTTTCCTGTAAAAACAATCAGAGATCCAATGTATCTTCAGGTTAAATTTTCACATATCTAAAAAAACATAACATACTGCTCCTGTGAAAATGGCATGCTGAACTTTCACAAAGTATTCAGAAACAAATTTTATTTAGAGAAATTTAAGCTAAAAATGCAGCAAACCAGAAATCAGTTATTAAATGCTTCACAATCCCCAAAAATGAAAATTATGTAAGAAAGGAATACAGGCAAATTTTGCATTGACCCTCACAGAGCAAAATTACAAGAAGAGTTCTGTTCTCTTTGATTACTAGCTCAGAAATAATTTATTTCAAGCTTTTAGCACTGAAGATGTTGTTCAAAAACCATGTTTATTCTTATGCTTGTGTTTATAAAACTTTACAAAGCTAAATATTTTATATGTATTAAAATGGAGAATGAAAGAGATGTGTTTCACGAGGCTTTTACAGATAAATCCTAACAATCAAATAGGAACTAGAACATTAATGTGAATAAAATGCCACACAAAGGTAGGAAGAAATGAGTAACTGGAAATACAGAGTCCTTAGCATTACAAAGTGGTAAGATTACTAAAACAGTCATCTTGTGAGTTTTTTATGCACTGTTCATAGTAACAATACATTCCATGAATAATGCAGTTGGGATGATTTCTCCTTGTGTGGATTGCCGGTTCTAGAAATCAGAAAAA
>PVKP010032956.1:0-25459 GCA_004027715.1 Plecturocebus donacophilus | reverse complement strand
AATTACTAACCAGGCTCCTTCATTTCACCATTTTCCCTTCAGTCTTAATAAAGTGGCCAGAGGAATCCCTTTAAAATTCTAATGATAGTTGTATTCATAACCTGCAGTGGCTCTGAATCCCACACAGAATAAAAATTAAAGTTTTTACAATGGCCTACAGTCCCCACGCCATCTAGCCCCTGTCCTCTTCCCTCCCATTCGTCCTCATTGCCTTCCATGCTCTCCTGTCTCACGTGCACTCTGCTGCAGGCACACTGGCCTCCTTGCTGCTCCTTGAACACACCACATCTGCTTCTGCCTCAGGACGTTGGCACAGTTCTGCACAGTTCTCTCTACATAGGCTGCTCTTTTTGTAGATCTCCCCATGACTCTCTCACATCCTCACTCATTCGTTTCCTTAAAGTCTCTGCCGAAATATCACCTTCCCAGAAGGGCCTTTCTTCATCACCCAGCATAAAAATAGTATCCTCTCCCCAAGATTCTCTGTTCTCCATTTTCCTAGGCTTTCTTCTTCTCCATAGCATTCACCAATTCAAGTTCATCTGATTTACTTCATACTTGTTTATTTTGTGCCCTCTCCACTAGAACTGTAAGCTCCAAAATAGCAATGACTAGACCTATTTTTTGGTGAAGTATTTTAAGTAGAACAGTACCCAGCATATCATAGGAACTCAAAAAATAACTGTTGCATGAATGAAAATACAATTAAATATAGATCAGAAAGAGTTATCTGATAGTGGATCAGGGAAGAATGAGGTGAATACAAACTTGAGGCCATGGAACCTCCCAGGAGATGAAGACAAAAGCCCAGGTGCTTGGTTGGAGGAGTATGGGAAAGCAGAGACAGTGTGAAGGAAGTCCACAAACAGGAACCACCTCTAACACTGGAAATGAAGGTGAAAGAAGAGTCAGCTGACTTGACAGTTTTTAGACAGGAAAACAGAAACGTGAGTTCCACTAAGAAAGACGGTGTTACGACTGTGAACCCCTGTAAAGAACAGGTGCTAAGTGTTTTGGCAAGATTTCATTTGGCATGTCTACAAAACGTCCAGTTGGATGGCTTCTCTCAGGAGAAACGGCAAACACTAGGAATGTATCTGCCTTTTTGCAGGGCTTCTTGCAGATGCCTGAGGAGTCAGGCTTGTTGGATGAGCAGGAGTCTTTGTGCTCACGTACCATTGTCTCGGCCTGGGTGGGGCTGGTATCCAGCTCGGTTTAGGAAGTAATCAGATGATGGTTCCTGCTTGGGAGGCAGTGTGTTCAGAGCATGCCACACTGGGAGAGATCAGCCCTGGGAAGTTCCAGGAAAGTGCTGAGAGGGAAGGTAGCGATGATTAACCCAGCCAAAGAAAAGCAAGAGCATATGTTTACCTCTGTTTTTATTTTTTTATGTTGGTGAGAAAGTATGGATATTAATCAGGATTTCTGAAGATAGAACAGCATTTTGTAGGAAGTGTTGTGGGCATTCTTGTTTCAGTAGTTGAGTGGGGTGACCTGTACTTTAAGTTCACTGATAACTGTACTATGTTGGTAACCCTGACTGCTCAGGAATGTGCTGGCTCATAAATCTTGCTTGACCACCCATTGCTCTCTTATTAACTCAGCTGAGATTTCACTTTGCAATTTCATCAGTTAAATATTGGCAGAGTCCTGTGTTCCCACCACTCAGTAAAAAATATGACTTGCCTTTTCCAGAGGAATGATGATGTGAGTAGAAAACCTTTCATACCCTCATGAGTGAGGACCACATGGCCCTTGCTATGGAGCCTGTAGTCACTGAGAGGATGGAGCTGACTCCAGATCAGGGCAGATCCTAAGATACCGGGCGGGGTGGAGAGGGGATAAGTCATTTAGGCAGAACTCCATCAATTACCCGGTGGATCTTGATAAAAAGATGCTATTCCCAGGACAACTGAACCTTCGGCAAGTCATTGACCAAATCTTGCCAATTCCCTTCAGATATACTTTTCAAAGTGGTAACGATTTATCTCTAGCTTGGAACCTTGGAAGCAACAGCTATGAAAAACGAATTTCCTTCTTATTTAAAAATACACACCTGTCTGTCCTCCTTCAATGTACCATGCAAGAGACACTGGCTCTGATTTTCCCTGCAGGGTGCCTCACTACTTCACTTGTCTCTCTGGAGCAAATGGCTGCTTTAAATTGGGTAGCATGAATAGATTCTTAGTGGACATGTTACTTTGGATAAAAATTTTCAGTCTCCTTTTTCAAAGAAATGGAGACTTTCACTTTTGCTAGATTTTTGCAACCTCAAACGAAAGATAACATAGTATAGTGATATATGGTATGGCTTCTTATCTCCATATGTCATGGTCACTCTGGTATCATCATGGTCTAAGCCCAAGGAATCCCAGACTTCTATGCCTGTGATATTCCTGGGGAGGTGAAGCTATATTGAAACAGAAAAGCTGTGGCCTTCTGTGTTATATCTGGGATCATGTTCCTTTGAAGCATTAGTTTCTACGGGGACATTGCAATGAACTAAGCATTCTTCCTCATGGCTTCAGATCTCCTCATCCTCAGCTTACAGGAGTTTTCTGTTTCAGACTGCTTTTTTTCAAAGACATTTCCTTCCCCTTCTGCCTCTACCACTCCAGTACTCTAGCATCAACTCTTCAACTAGAATAAATACAGGACAAATATGCAAATACAGCAAGGGCCACTGCTCTCAAACAAGCCAGGAGCAATTCCTGAGACAAGCAAATGCAAAGCTTGACAACCTGGTTGGTAGAGTGAGAGAAAAAATAAAAGGAATCACTAAATTAATTTCCCAGTAAATTACCCTGCACAGAACAATGATATAACTGTAGATGCTATACAACCTTATACAGGCCACATTTCTAATTCTCTGTTTATAAAATGGGTACTGTGTAGGGTTGTTACAGGAAGTAAACACCATAGTTTCTCAAAAAGAGTAAGAAATTGTTAATTCAGTTATTTATTCTTTTCACAAATACTACTGAGCTTCCATTATATGATAGAAACCAAGGAGGAGGCAGTATGCTCCTATGGGGTTGACAATCTACTAAGAGGCTTGAATAAATAGAAGGATGCAGCCAGCCATATAGAGTCAGGAAGAAGAACATTCCTGGCAGAGGGAAAAACTGACACAAAGCCTGTAAGGTGGAAATAAGCTTTGTACCTCAGAAAACCTGAAAAAGACTGGTGTGTTTGGAGCCTGATGGGTAAAGGTGAGAATGGGGAAGGAAGGAGGGCTCAGCTCGTGTGAGATTTGTAGATGAGGGTAAGTAGTTTGGATTTCATATTATGTACAATAGGAAAAGAAGTATGTTCTGATTTCATTTTGAAAGATCATGTCTTCTCTATGTACAGGACTGCAAGAGTGGAAGTAGCAAAAATGGGCTGGAGTCAAAGACGGTCATTTAGGAAAGAGACTGTGGCTTAGATTCTACAAATAGAACTTTCTACTTCTGGACAGTAAAAGTTGAGTCTTAATTGTTTTCCACAGCATCTGTGTGCATGCATTTTGAGTAAAGCAACTTCCCTTATGACCTATATGAAGAGATCTTTGTGACACTTTTATTGTTGTTGTCAAAATGCTTAGCATGCAATATTTCTTAAAATTATACTTTAAGTTCTAGGATACATGTGCAGAACATGCAGGTTTGTTACATAGGTATACATGTGCCATGGTGGTTTGCCACACTCATCAATCTGTCGTCTAGATTAGGTATTTCTCCTAATGCTATTTCTCCCCTAAACTGCCATCGCTACAGGCCCCGGTGTGTGTTGTTCCTCTCCCTGTGTCCCTGTGTTCTCATTGTTCAACTCCCACTTCTAAGTGAGAACATGCAGTGTTTGGTTTTCTGTTCCTGTATTGGTTTGCTGAGAATGATGTTTTCCAGCTTCATCCAAGTCCCTGCAAAGGACATGAACTCATCCTTTTTTCTGGATGCGCAGTATTCCATGTTGTTTATGTGCCACATTTTTTAATCCAGTCTAACATTGATGGGCATTTCGGTTGGTTCCAAGTCTTTGCTATTGTGAGCAGTGCTGCAGTAAACATATGTATGTATGTGTCTTTACAGTACAATGATTTATAATCCCTTGGGTATATATCCAGTAATGAGATTACTAAATCAGATGGTATTTCTGGTTCTAGAACCTTGAGGAATCACCATACTACCTTCCACAATGGTTGAACTAATTTGCACTCCCACTGATAGTACAACAGTGTTGCTATTTCTCCACATCCTCTCCAGCATCTGTTGTTTCCTGACTTTTTAATGATCGCCATTCTAACTGGTATGAGATGGTATCACACTGTGGTTTTAATTTGCATTTCAGTGATGATGAGGTTTTTTTGTATGTTTGTTGGCCACATAAATGTCTTCTTTTAAGAAGTGTCTGTTCATATCCTTCACCCACTCTTTGATGGGGACTTTTTTTTTTCTTGTAAATTTTTTAAGTTCCTTGTAGATTCTGGATATTAGCCCTTTGTCAGATGGATAGATTGCAAAAATTTTTTCCCATTCTGTAGATTGCCTGTTCATTCTGATGATAGTTTCCTTAGCTGTGCAGAAACTCATTAATTAGATCCCATTTGTCAGTTTTGGCTTTTGTTTCCATTGCCTTTGGTGTTTTAGTCATGAAGTCTTTGCCCGTGACTATGTCCTGAATGGTATTGCCTAGCTTTTCTTCTAGGGTTTTTATTATGGTTTTAGGTTTTATGTTTAAGTCTTTAATTCATCTTGAATTAACTTTTTGTATAAGGTGGAAGGAAGGGGTCCAGTTTCAGTTTTCTGCAAAAGGCTAGCCCGTTTTCCCAACATCATTTATTAAATAGGGAAGTTTTTTCCCCACTGCTTGTTATTGTCAGGTTTGTCAAAGATCAGATAGTTGTAAATGTGTGGTGTTATTTCTGAGGGCTCTGTTACGTTCCACTGGTCTATATATCTGTTTTGGTACCAGTACCATGCTGTGTTGGTTTCTGTAGCCTTGTAGTATAGTTTGAAGTCAGGTAGTATGATGCCTCCAGCTTTATTCTTTTTGCTTAGGATTGTCTTGGCTACACAAGCTCTTTTTTGGTTCCATATGAAATTTAAAGTAGTTTTTCTAATTACATGAAGCAAGTCAATGGTAGCTTGATGAGAATAGCATTGAATCTATAAATTACATTGGGCAGTATGGCCATTTTCATTATATTGAGGCTTCCTATCCATGAGCATGGAATATTTTTCCATTTGTTTGTGTCCTCTCTTATTTCCTTGAACAGTGGTTTGTAGTTCCCCTTGAAGAGGTCCTTCACATCCCATGTAATTTGTATTCCTAGGTATTTTATTCTCTTTGTAGCAGTTGTGAATGGGAGTTCACTTATGATTTGGCTCTTTGTTAATTTACTATTGGTGTATAGGAATGTTTGTGATTTCTGCACATTGATTTCATATCCTGAGACTTTGCTGAAGTTGCTTATGAGATTAAGGAGATTTTGGGCTGAGATGATGGGGTTTTCTAAATATATAATCATGTCATCTGCAAACAGGGACAACTTTATTTCCTCTCTTCCTATTTGAATACGTTTTATTTCTTTCTCTGCCCTGATTGCCCTGGAACTTCTAATAGTACATTGAATAGGAGTGATGAGAGAGGGCATACTTGTCTTGTGTTGATTTTCAAAGGGAAAGCTTCCAGTTTTGCCCATTCAGTGTAATATTTCCTTTGGGTTTGTCACTTATAGCTCTTATTATTTTGAGATACGTTCCATCAATACCTAGTTTATTGAGAGTTTTTAGCATGAAGTGGTGTTGAATTTTATCAAAAGCCTTTTCTGCATCTATTGAGATGATCATGTGGTTTTTGTTATTGGTTCTGTTTATGTGATGGATTATATTTATTTATTTGTGTATGTTTAACCAGCCTTGTATCCCAGGGATGAAGCCAACTTGATTGTGGTAGATAAGCTTTTTGATGTGCTGCTGATTTTGGTTTGTCAGTATTTTATTGACAGTTTTCTCATTGATGTTCATCAGGAATATTGGGCTGAAATTTTCTTTTTTGTTGTTGTGTCTCTGCCAGGTTTTGGTGTCAGGATGATGCTGGTCTCATAAAATGAGTTAGGGAGATTCCCTCTTTTTCTATTGTTTGGAATCATTTCAGAAGAAATAGTACCAACTCCTCTTTGTACCTCTGGTAGAATTTGGCTGTGAATCTCTCTGGTCCTGGGCTTTTATTGGTTGGTAGGCTATTAATTACTGCCTCAATTTCAGAACTTGTTATTGGTCTGTTCAGGGACTCAACTTCTTTCTGGCTTAGTTTTGGGAGAATGTATGTGTCTAGGAATTTATCTATTTCTTCTAGATTTTCTAGTTTATTTGCATAGAGGTGTTTATAGTATTTTCTGAGGGTACTTTGTATTTCTGTGGAACCAGTGGTGATATCCCTTTTATTATTATTTATTGTCTTTATTTGATTATTCTCTCTTCTTTATTAATCTGGCTAGTGGTCTATCTATTATGTTAATCTTTTCAAAAACCAACTTCTAGATTCATTGATTTTTTTTGAAGGGTTTTTCATGTCTCTATCTCCTTCAGTTCTGCTCTGATCTTAGTTATTTCTTGTCTTCTGCTAGCTTTTGAATATGTTTGATCTTGCATCTCTAGTTCTTTTAATTGTGATATTAGGGTGTCACATATTTTAGATCTTTCCTGTTTTCTTCTGTGGACATTTAGTGCTATAAATTTCCCTCTAAACACTGCTTTAGCTGTGTCCCAGAGTTCATTGGTTGTGAGCTTTGTTCTCATTGGTTTCAAAGAACTTATTTATTTCTGCCTTAATTTCGTTATTTACCTAGTAGTCATTCAGGAGCAGGTTGTTCAGTTTCCATGTAGCTGTGCAGTTTTGAGTGAGTTTCTTAATCCTGAGTTCTAATTTGGTTGCACTGTAGTCTGAGAGATTGTTTATTATGATTTCTGTTCTTTTGTGTTTGCTGAGGAGTTTTTACTTCCAAGCATGTGGTCAATTTTAGAATAAGTATTGTGTGGTGCTGAGAAGAATTATATTTTGTTGATTGACAGTGGGGTATTAAAGGCTCCTACTATTATTGTGTGGGAGTCTAAGTCTTTTTGTAGGTCTCCTAGAACCTGTTTTATGAATCTGGGTGCTCCTGTATTGGGTGCAAATATATTGTAACCAGACTGCCTCTCTAGATTCCTCCTCTCTGGCAGGGTATCTATGAAAGAAAGGCAGCAGCCCCAGTCAGGGGCTTATAGATGAAACTCCCATCTCCCTGGGACAGAGCACCTGAGGAAAGGGGCGGCTGTGGGCATAGCTTCAGCAGACTTAAACATTCCTGCCTGCAGCTCTGAAGAGAGCAGTGGATTTCCCAGCACAGTGCTCAAGCTCTGCTGAGGGACAGACTGCCTCCTCAAGTGGATCCTTGACCCCTAAGCCTCCCAGCAGGGGTCCACAGACACCTCATACAAGAGAGCCAGCTGGTATCTGGTGGATTCCCCTCCAGAGCTTTCAGAGGAAAGAACACGCAGCAGTCTTTGCTATTCTGAAGGCTTCAGTGGTGATACCCAGGCAAACAGGGTCTGGAGTGGACCTCCAGCAAAATCCAGCAGAAATGCAATAGAGGGGCCTGACTGTTAGAAGGAAAACCAACAAATAGAAAAGAATCTCATCAACATCAACAAAAAGATGTCCACCCAGAAACCCCATCCGAAGTTCACCAGCATCAAAGACCAAAGGTACATAAATGCATGAAGATGAAAATAAACCAGCATCAAAAGGCTGAAAATTCCAAAAGCCAGAGTGACTCTTCTCCAAAGTATCACAACTCCTCGCCAGCAAGAGAATAAAACTGGAAAGAGAATAAGTTTGATGAATTGACAGAAGTAAGCCTCAGAAAGTGGGTAATAACAGACTCCTCTGAGCTAAAGGAGCATGTTCTAACCCAATGCAAGGAAGCTAAGAACCTTGAAAAAAGATTAGAGCAATTGCTAATAGGATAACCAGTTTTGAGAAGAACATTAATTACCTGATGGAGCCAAAAAGCACAGCAAGAGAACTTCGTGAAGCATACAAAAGTATCAATAGCTGAATCGATCAAGCAGAAGAAAGGATATCAGACAATGAAGTTCAGCTTTGTGAAATAAATTGTGAAGACAAGATTAGAGAAAAAAATAATGAAAAGGAATCAATGAAGTCTCCAAGAAATATGGGGCTATGTGAAAAGACCAAACCTACATTTGATAGGTGTACCTGAAAGTGATGGGAGAATGGAAGCAAGTTGGAAAACACTCTTCAGGATACTATCTAGGAGAACTTCTCCAATCTAGCAAGACAGGCCAACATTCAAATTCAGGAAATACAGAGAAAGGTAATTCTCAAGAAGAGCAATCCCAAGACATATAATTGTCAGATTCACCAAGGTTGAAATGAAGGTTAAAAATGTAAAAGGTAGCCAGAGAGAAAGATTGGGTTACCCACAAAGGGAAGCCCATCAGACTAACAGAAGTTCTCTCTGCAGACACCCTACAAACCAGAATAGAATGGGGGCCAATATTCAACATTCTTAAAGAAAAGAATTTTCAACCCAGAATTTCATATCCAGCCAAACTAAGCTTCATAAGCAAAGGAGAAATAAAATCCTTTACAGACAAGCAAATGCTGAGAGATTTCATCACCACCAGGCCTACCTTACAAGAGCTCCTGAAGGAAGCAATAAATATGGAAAGGAAAAACTGGTACCAGCCACTGCAGAAACATACCAAATTGTAAAGATCATCAATACTATAAAGAAACTACATCAACTAAAGGGAAAAATAACCAGCTAGCATCATAATGACAGAATCAAGTTCACACATAATAATATTAACCTTAAATGTAAATGGTTAACAATATTAACCATTTACATTTAAGGTTAATATTATTATATGTGAATTAAAAGACATAGACTGGCAAATTAGATAAAGAGTCAAGACCCATCAGTGTGCTGTATTCAGGAGACACGTATCACATGTAAAGACACACATAGGGTCAAAATAAAGGGATGGAGAAAGATTTACCAAGCAAATGGAAAGCCAAAAAAAAGAGAGAGAGAGAGAGAGAGAGAGAGAGAGAGAGAGAGAGAAAGAAAGCAGGGGTTGCAGTCCAAAGATAAAACAAAAGATAAAGATAAATCCAAAGATTTATTGCAATCCAAAGATAAAAAAAGACAAAGAAGGGCATTACATAATGGTAAAGGGATAAGTGCAACAAGAAGAGCTAACTATCCTTTGTGACCCCTTTTAAACATCCAGTCTATTTAATCTCTGTGTCACATGTAAGTCTGGTATCTTTATGAGTTGAAGTCACAGAATATGATTGTAGAGCTGGTGAGACCGTATGGTACATTCTTTGCCTCAGCCTGGCTATACTCAGAATCTTTTAGTCCATATGTGTCTGCATAAAAAAAGCTAATAACTTTATTTATATATGATTTATATGCCACAAAATTTACTTATTTAAAGTGTTGAAGTTAATGGTTTTTAGTATATTCACAGATTGGTGCAACCATAACAGCAATCTAGAGTATTTTTATCAATCCCAAAGAAACTTTTTACATATTAGCAGTTACTCCCCATTTTTCATATCCCCAGATATAGGCCAACATTCACCTACTTCCTGTTTTTTTTAAGTTGTTTATATACTATAAATTTTATATAAATATAATTATAAAATATGTGGCTTTGTGTGAATGGATTCTTTCAGTTTGCATAATGTTTTCCAGGTTGATCCTTGTCATAGTATGTATCAGTTTTATATTAATTCTTATTGATGAGTAACATTCTGTTATAAGGATATACCACATTTTCTTCATCCGTTCATCAGTTGATAAACATTTGGGTATTTCTACTTTTTAACTCTTATGAATAATGCTAATATGAACACAGATGTACAAATTTTTGTGGATGTATGTTCTCATTTGTCTTAGGTATATATCTAGGAATGAAATGGCTAGATTATATAATAATTCTGTGTTTAATCATTTAATGAACCGCCAGACCACTTTCCACACAACTTTTGAAAGACTTCCTACCCAGTTCAAGAGATTGTAACCTGTACACTGGCTGTGAATTTCTTAACCTCTTGGTCAGGAAGTTTTTATTCACAATGAATCAAAAAGTTATTTTTCCATATGTAAAAGTAATGTTAAAAGCATAATCCCTTAGTTTCCTCCCATGAGAAAGCAAAAATGAATTCTTTAGTTTACCTTTCTCCTCTTTAGATAATTTTATTTTTCCTACTTGTTTTTAAAAAATAATTTCCACTTTTATTTTAGAATAAGGGGTTTAGGTACAGGTTTGTTACATGGGTATATTATATGATGCTGAAGTTAGGGATATGAATGATCTCATCACCCAGGTAGTCAGCGTAGTACCCAATAGGTCATTTGTTGTTGTTGTTGTTGTTGTTGTTGTTGTTGTTGTTGTTGTTGGAGTCGGAATATCACTCTGTCACCAAGGCTGAAGAGCATAGTTGCGTGATCTCAGCTCACTGCAACCTCTGCCTCCTGGGTTCAAGAGATTGTGCCTCAGCCTCCCGAGTAGCTGGGATTATAGGTACCCACCACCACACCTGGCTAATTTTTGTATTTTTAGTAGAAATGGGCCTCCAATAGTAGTTTTCCAGCCCTTATCCTCCTCCTTCTCTTCCCCACCCCAGTAGTACCCATTGTCTATTATTCCCATATTTATGTCCATATGTATTCAATGTTTTGTTCCCAATTATAAATGAGGGCTGGGTGCAGTGGCTCATGCCTGTAATCCCAACAAGTTGGGAGGCCAAGGAGGGTGGATCACTTGAGGTAAGGAGTTCACGACCAACCTGGCCAACATGGTGAAACTCCAGCACTACTGAAAATGCAAACATTAGCCAGGTTTGGTGGCATGTGCCTGTAATCCCAGGTACTCAGGTGGCTGGAGCAGGAGAATCACTTGAAGTTGGGAGGCAGAAGTTGCGGTGGGCTGAGACTGAGATGCTGCACTCCAGCCTGGGTGACAGACAGACTCCGTCTCAAAACCAAAAAACAAAATTAAAAACAAAAAAATATAAATTAAAATATGTGGTATTTGGTTTTCTGTTCCTGTGTTAATTTACTTAGGAAAATAGCCTCCAGCTACATTCACGTTGCTGCAAAGAATATGCTTTTCTTTTTTGTGGCTTCATAGTATTCCATGGTGTATATGTACATTTTCTTTATCCAGTCTCCCACTGATGGGCACCTAGTTGATTCCATGTCTTTGCTATTGTAGATAGTACTGCAATAAACACATGAGTGTGTGTGTCTTTTTGGTAGAACAGTTTCTTTTTCATTGGGTATATATTCAGTAATGAGATTGCTGTATCAAATGCTAATTATGTTTTTAGTTTTTTGAGAAATCTTCAAACTGCTTTTCACAGTGGCTGAACTAATTTACATTCCTACCAAAAGTGTGTAAATGCTCCCTTTCTCTGCAGCCTTGCCATCATCTGTTTTTTTTTTTTTTTGACTTTTTAATAACCATTCTGACTGGTGTGAAATGGTATCTCATTGTAGTTTTGATTTGCCTTTCTATTATGATTAGTGTGTTGGCCATTTTTTCACATTTGTTGCCTGCTTGTATGTCTTCTTCTGAGAAGTGTCCGTTCTTTGTATTTTTGCTTGTTGAATCATTCCAGTTCATTATAGATTCTAGATATTAGATCATTGCTGGATGCATAGTTTGTGAATATTTTCTCTCGTTTTACAAGTTGTCTGTTGTTATTTTTGTTTTCTGTGCAAAAGCTCTTTAGTTAGATCCCACTTGTCAATTGTTAGTTTTGATGCAATTGCTTTTTAATACTTAGTCATAAATTCTTTTCCAGGGCTGATGGCCAGAATGGTATTTAATTCCTAAGTTTTATTTTTGGATTTATTGTTTGAGGTGTTGCATTTAAGTCTTTAATGCACCTTGAGTTCATTGTTGTATATAGTGAAAGGTAGGGGTCTAGTGTCATTCTCCATATAGCTAGCCAGTTATACCACACCATTTAATAAATAGGGAGTCCTTTACCATTCCTTATTTTTGTCAACTTTGTCGAAGATCAAATGCTTGTAGATATGTATCTTTATTTCAGGGTTCTCTATTCTGTTTCATTGGTCTACATGTCTGCTTTTGTACCAGTACCAAGCTGTTTTGGAATAGTTTCAGTCAAATTGGTACCAGTTCCTCTTTGTATGTCTGGTAGAATTCGGCTGTGAATCCATCTGGTCCAGGACTTATTTTGGTTGGTACGTTTCTTATTTCAGATTCAATAAGAAACTTGGAACTTGATATTGGTCTATTCTAGGTTTCAGTTTCTTCCTGATTCAATCTTAGGAGGTTGTGTGTTTCCAGGAATTTATCCATTTCTTTTAGATTTTCTAGTTTTCATGAGTAGAAGTGTTTGTAATAGTTTCTGAGGATCTTTTTTGTTTCTTTGGGATCAGTTGTAATGTTACCAGTGTCATTTCTAATTGTGCTTATTTGGATCTTCTCTCTCTTTTTCTTTGTTAATCTAGCTAGTGGTCTATTGATCTGTTTATCCTTTCAAATAACAAACTTTTGGTTTCATTAATCCATTTTATGGATTTTTGGGTTTCAATTTCATTCACTTCTGCTCTGATATTATTTATTTCTTTTCTTCCGCCAGCTTTGGGCTTTGTTTATTCTTGTTTTTCTAGTTCCTCTGTGTGTGTGATGTTAGGTCATCAATTTCAGCTCTTTCTGACTTCTGGAGTTTCCTCTTAACACTGTTTTTGCTGCATCTCAGAAATTTTGATATGTTGCATCTCTGTTTTCATTGATTTCAAATAATTTTTAAAATTTCTTTCTTAATTTCATTGTTTATCCAAAAGTCATTCAGTAACAAGTTATTTAATTTCCATGTAATTGTGTGGTTTGGGGAGATCTTTATATTGATTTTCCTGTTTATTCCACTGTGATCCAAGAGTATGGTTAGTATCATTTCAATGTTTTTGAATTTATTGAGACTTGTTTTATGGCCAATCATGTGGTCAATCTTAGATTATTTTCTGTGTACAGATGAGAAGGATGCACATTCTCTGGCTGGTGGGTAGAGTATTCTGTAGACGTCTATTAAGTCCAATTGATCAAGTGTTGAATTTAAGTCCAGAATTTCTTTGTTAGTTTTCTGCCTTTATAATTTATCTAATGCCATCAGTGGCATGTTGAACTCCCCCACTATTACCGTATGGCTGTTTAAGTCTTTTCATAGGTCTAAAAGTATTTGTTTCATAAATCTGGGTGCTCAAATGTTGGGTGCATATATATTAGTTAAGTTTTCCTATCAAATTGAACTCTCTATCATTATGAAATGCCCTTCTTTGACCTTTTTTGCTGTTGTTGGTTTAAAGTCTGTTTTATCTGATACAAGAGTATGACTGACCCTTGCTTTGTTTGTTTTCCAGTTGTATGACAGATCTTTCTCCAACCCTTTACTTTGAGTCTGCATGTTATTACACGTAAGATGGATCTCTTAAAGAGAGCAGACAAATATTTATCTAACTTGCCACTCTGTGCCTTTTAAATGGGTTGTTTAGACTATTTTCATTCAATATTAATATTGCAATGTGAGGTTCTGATTCCATCAAAAAGTTGCTAGCTAGTTGCTTTGTAGTTTCTATTCTGTAGTTACTTTATAGGGTCTATGGACTATATACTTAAGTGTGTTTTTGTAGTAGCAGGTATTATTCTTTTGTTTCCATGTTTAGAACTACCTTAAGGGTCTCTTGTAAGGTAAGAGTAGCGGTAATACAATCCTTTAGCGAGTGCTTGTTTGGAAAACATTGTATTTCTTCTTCACTTATAAAGCTTAGTTTGACAGGATATGAAATTTTTGGTTGGAATTTATTTTCTTTACAAATCCCGAAAGTAGGACCCCAGTCTCTTCTGACCTGATAGGTTTTTGCTTAGACATCCACTATTAGCCTGATAGGGTTCCCTTTGTACATGTCCTGACCTTTTTCTCTAGCTACCTTTATGATTTTTTCTCTAGTGTTGACTTTGACAGTCTAGTCATGATATGCCCTGATGATGTTCAGTTAGTATAATATCTTGCAGGTATACTCTGGATTGTCATATGTGCATGTCTACTTCTCTAGCAAGAATAGGGAAATTTTCTTGGATTATTCCTTCAAATATGTTTTCCAGTTGTTTATTTCTTCTCATTTTCTCAGAAATGCCAATAATTCATATGTTTGGTCACTTTATGTAATCCCATATTTTTGAAAGACTTATCTATTTTTTAAAATTATTTTTTCTTGGCCAGTCATGGTGGCTCATGCCTGTAATCCCAGCACTTTGGGAGGCCAAGGCAGGAGGATACAAGGTCAGGAGATCGAGGCCATCTGGCCAACGTGGTGAAATCCATCTCTATTAAAATACAAAAAATTAGCTAGGCATGGTGGTGTGCACCTGTAGTCCCAGCTACTCAGGAGGTTGAGGCAGGAGAGTTGCTTAAACCCAGGAGTGAAACAAGGTCACATCACTGCACTCCAACCTGGTGACAGCAAGACTCTTGTCTCAATATATATATATATATATATATATATTTTTTTCTTTGTTTTTGTCAGACTCGGTTAGTTCAGAAGACTGGTCTTTAAGCCCTGGAATTCTTTTTTCTGCTTGGACATGTCTATTTATTTTAGTTGCATTTTGAAATTCCTTAAGTGAGTTTTTCAATTCCATTAACTCTGATTGATTTCTTTTTAAGACGTCTATCTCTTTCTTCATTTCCTGGATTACTTTATAAGTCTCTTTGTGTTGTTTAGTCTTGGGTCTCATTGAGCTTCCTTCCAACCCATGCTTTGAATTCTTTATGTGTCATTTCTGAGTTTCCATTTTGACCATTGCTGGAGAGCTGCATGATTCAGCCTTTCCATGGTACCAGAATTCTTGTGCTGGTTTCTTCTCATTAGAGATGTTGGCACTTCCAATTTTTGTAATTATTTTCATGTGGATAGGATTGTTTTCTTTCATTCTTTTCTTATAATTAAGTATTTTTTATTTCCCTATCCCCTCCTCCCTAAGGAGTGTGACTATTGAGATTGTTGGGTAGGCTCTTTTGGCTTTGCTTCTATAGCCTTATGTATTTCCTTTGGGAGGTTTTATATGGGTCTTTGCAGTTCAACCCACAAGCCAGTAGACGATGCTTATGCAAGTACCACCTGCAGCCAATACAGATGGGCATATACTTGATCTTTCCTTACTGGGAAGAGCTCCCTGTTACCTCAGGCAATAGGCTGATCTGTGGAATGCACAGTGGCTTGAACTCCCTGCTTATGCCTGGGGAGAAAGGAGGACCAAGGAATGCAGGTCTGGGTTGGACAGGCCTGCCTACAATTCCCCCAATGCCAGGCACAAGCACCAGTGCCAAAGAAAGATCTAGAGGGTGGCCACCAAGTACCCAGAGGTGTGCCTGGGTATGGAACTGGAAAACCTCCTTGGCCCCAAATTCTATGAATGGAGGGAAGGGTCAATCTAAACTCATAATTCTGGAGAGTGGGTGTTCCAGATGCCCGGAGATCTGCCTGGGTATGGAGCAGGGAGGGCTCTGCTGCCCTATGTTCTATGCACAGGAAGGTTGGGGTCACTCAGGCTGCTGATCCAGGTGAGTGGGAGCTCCAGTTACCTGGAGATATGCCTGGATGTGAAGCAGAGAGGGCCCTGCTGCACCACAATCTATATACAGGAAGAGTGGGGCAACTCGGGCTCAGCCTGCTAATCCACCTAAGTGGGTGTTATGGCCCTAGTGATCTGCCTGGGCATGGAGCAGAGAGGGCCCCAATGCATCACAATCTCAGGGGAGCAGGATGGGGTACCCAGCAATGACACATGCAGATCAGTTCTAGGTCTCCAGGTCAACTCTAGATGCAAATCTCATTGCCTAGGAGAAACTGCAGCTGCAGCAGCTCTCTTCCCACCCCAGACCTGCAACAGGGGAAAGCACAATTCCACTGCCTACTGCTGGCGTGCTTCTCATGCTCACCACTCAATTCTGGCTGTGAGGGCCCCTACCCTAATCCAGTGCAAGTGCTCCAATCTCTGGTTTTAGGTTAAAATGTCTGGCCATGCTGCTTAGTTGCCAAAGAATGACTGACTTTGAGTCTGGATTAAAAATGGCTTCCTGCTCTTAATGCTGGGTCTGGAAAAATACCTGCAACTTTCCCAGTGTCTTTCCCTCTCAGCATCTCCAAGCCTCTCCACCAGTTAGCTCAAGGGCTTGGGAGAAACAAAGTGCTCTCCCTTGGCCTGGGTTGCATGGATCCCCAGTGGTAGGTAGGTCACATAGGGAGCCTCTTTGCCCCTCTCAAGTAATAGGGCTTCACCCATTTTTAAAAGCCAGGCACTGTCACAGGTGCTGTTTGATCATCTGATCCTCCCCAGGCTATCCTTTCTATTCCAGTGGATTTCCATTTTCTTTCTTGAATTAAAGCTCACAGAGTTGATCTTAATGCACTATTTTGCTATTTTCAAGAGGCTGAGTCCACTAAAAGCCTCCAATCCACCATCTTAGGGTAAAAAACCTACTTACTTATAGATTCCTTCACTTAAAATAAAGAAACCAAACAAGATCCAGCACCCTAAAAATAATCTGAGTAGTGCCAACCATTACAAAAGATTGCATTCATAGCAACAGCACATATTGCTTTCTTAATGATATTTAGAGTCACTTTAACCCACAGGCTTTTTTCCACCATGCTTCTGTGAATTGGGTTAATCTTCTCTCTCCTCTTTCTACAGCTTTCCGTATTTCTGTGTATCACCCTACATGCCAATGCTTGAATCTAGTGCTCACTTGGCTCCTGAAATTGAGGGTTTTTGGTTGCCCATCTTCACCTGTGGATGAGAATCTTATTTATTTCTCTATTTTGGCTCCATAACGCCAGCACACATTTTTCAGAGGCTGAGAAAAGGGACGTTTCTCTGAAGTAAACCGTTTTACATTCTCAGCTCCCACTAGGCTCTTCCCTTTGAAATGAAAGAAGCGGAATCCTCCTTCTTCTCATGTTGAACATGATCATTCAGCTTAGATCACATTTCTTTACGAATCAATGCTTTCTATTTATTTTGTTCATTCATTCTTTTCTCAACAAATAGTTACTGAGTGCCAGCCAGGTATGTTCTAGGTTCTAGGAACACTATAGTGAATAAAACAGACCAAGACCCTACCCTCATGGTTTGTATGGTGAATTTTATGCAATTTAAGCATAAACAAGCTTGAGCTGTGAGATAAAAATCATTTGAAAATGACTATATTTTCTTGCAAAGTCTACTTTCTCTCCACTTTTAAAAAATAAAGCTATAAAACAGAGAGATTACTTGACTTCTTCATAAGCAGTCCCTGGTAGAGCTAAACTGGATCTAAGGTGTTAGACTCTCAGTGTTCTTTTTTTTAATTATTTTTTAATTGTACATTAGGTTCTGGGGTACATGTGCAGATGATGCAGGATTGTTGCATAGGTACACACTTGATAATGTGGTTTGCTGCCTCCATCCCACCTACATCTGGCATTTCTCCCCATGTTATCCCTCCCCTACCTCCCCACCCCTCAATGTCCCTTTCTTGCCCTCCTCAACAGGCCCCAAGTGTGTGATGCTCCCCTCCCTGTGTCCATGTGTTCTCCTTGTTCAACATCCACCTATGAATAAGAACATGCAGTGTTTGATTTTTTGTTCTTGTGTCAGTTTGCTGAGAATGATGGTTTCCAGATTCATACATGTCCCTACAAAGGACACTAACTCATCATTTTTTATAGCTGCATAGTATTCCATGGTGTATATGTGCCACATTTTCCCTGTCCAGTCTATCAACAATGGGCATTTGGGTTGGTTCCAGGTCTTCGCTACTGTAAACAGTGCCACTATGAACATATATGTGCACGTGTCTTTATAATAGAATGATTTATAATCCTTTGGATATATACCCAGTAATGAGATTGCTGGGTCAAATGGAATTTCTATTTCTAGGTCCTTGAGGAAGTGCCACACTGTCTTCTACAATGGTTGAACTAATTTATATGCCCACCAACAGTGTAAAAGGGTTCTTATTTCTCCACATCCTCTCCAGCATCTGTTGTCTCCAGATTTTTTAATGATTGCCAGTCTAACTGGCATGAGGTGGTATCTCAATATGGTTTTGATTCACATTTCTCTAATAATCAGTGATGATGAGCATTCTTTCATATGTTTGTTGGCTTCGTATATGTCTTCTTTTGAAAAAGTGTATGTTCATATCCTTTGCCCACTTTTGGATGGGTTTGTTTGTTTTTTTCTTGTAAATCTGTTTTAGTTCTTTGTAGATTCTGGATATTAGCCCTTTGTCAGATGAGTAGATTGCAAAAACTTTTTCCCATTATGTTGGTTGCTAGTTCATGCTAATGATTGTTTCTTTTACTGTACAGAAGCTCTGGAGCTTAATTAGATCCCATTTGTCTATTTTGGCTTTTGTTGCTGTTGCTTTTGGTGTTTTAGCCATGAAGTCCTTGCCTATGCCTATGTCCTGAATGGTTTTGCCTAGGTTGTCTTCTAGGATTTTTATGGTGTTAGGTCTTATGTTTAAGTCTTTAATCCATCTGGGGTTAATTTTAGTGTAAGGTGTCAGGAAGGGGTCCAGTTTCTGCTTTCTGCCCACGGCTAGCCAGTTTTCCCAATACCATTTATTAAACAGGGAACCTTTCCCCATTGCTTGTTTTTATCAAGTTTGTCAAAGATCAGATGGTTGTAAATGTGTAGCGTTGCCTCTGAGGCCTCTGTTCTGTTCCATTGGTCTATAGCTCTGTTTTGGTACCAGTACCATGCTATTTTGATTACTGTAGCCTTGTAGTATAGTTTGAAATCAGGTAGCATGATGCCTCTGGCTTTGTTCTTTTTGCTTAGGATTGTCTTGGCTGTGTGGGCTCTCTTTTAGTTCCATATGAAGTTCAAGGTGTTTTTTTCCAGTTCTGTGAAGAAAGTTATTGGTAGCTTGATGGGGATAGCATTGAATCTATAAATTACTTTGGGCAGTATGGCCATTTTCATGATATTGATTCTTCCTAACCATGAGCATGGAATGTTTCTCCATCTGTTTGAATCCTCTCTTATTTCCTGAGCAGTAGTTTTAGTTCCTCTTGAAGAGGTCCTTTACATCCTTTGTTAGTTGTATGCCTAGAGATTTTATTATTTTTGTAGCAATTGTGAATGGTAGTTCGCTCATGATTTGGCTCTCTGTTAGTCTGTTACTGGTATATAGAAATGCTCGTGATTTCTGCACATTGATTTTGTATCCTGAGACTTTGCTGAAGTTGCTTATCAGTTTAAGGAGATTTGGGGCTGAGATGATAGGGTCTTCTAAATATACAATCATTTCGTCTGCAAATAGAGACAATTTGACTTCCTCCTTTCCTAATTGAACACACTTTATTTCTTTTTCTTGCCTAATAGCTCTGGCTAGAACTTCCAATACTATATCGAATAGGAGTAGTGAGAGATGGCATCCTTGTCTAGTGCCGGATTTCAGAGGAAATGCTTCCATTTTTTGCCTATTCAGTATGATATTGGCTGTGGGTTTGTCATAAATAGCTTTTATTATTTTGAGTTACATTCAGTCGATACCTAGTTTATTGAGAGATTTTAGCATAAAGCGCTGTTGAATTTTGTCAAAGGCTTTCTCTGCATCTATTGAGATAATCATGTGGTTTTTGTCTTTGATTCTGTAAATGTGGTGGATTACATTTATAGACTTGCGTATGTTGAACCAGCCTTGCATCTCTGGGATGAAGCCTACTTGATTGTGATGGATAAACTTTTTGATGTGCAGTTGCAATCAGTTTGCCAGTACTTTATTGAAGATTTTTGCATCAATGTTCATCATGGGTATTGGCCTGAAGTTTTCTTTTTTTGTTGAGTCTCTGCTGGGTTTTGGTATCAGGATGATGTTGGTCTCATAAAATGATTTGGGAAGGATTCCCACTTTTTGGATTGTTTGGAATAGTTTCAGAAGGAATGGTACCAGCTCCTCTTTGTATGTCTGGTAGAATTCAGCTGTGAACCTGTCAGGACCTGTACTTTTTTTGGTTCGTAGGCTCTTAATTGCTGCCTCAACTTCAGCCCTTATTATTGGTCTGTTTGAGGTTTCAACTTCTTCCTGGTTTAGACTTGAGAGGGTGAAAGTGTCCAGGAATTTATCCATTTCTTCCAGGTTTACTGGTTTATGTGCATAGATGTGTTTTAGTAATCTCTGATGGTAGTTTGTATTTCTGTGGAATCGGTGGTGATACCCCCTTTTTCATTTTTTATTGCATCTATTTGAGTCTTCTGCCTTTTCTTTTTTATTATTCTGGCCAGCAGTCTATTTTGTTGACGTTTTCAAAAAACCAGCTCCTAGATTTATTGATTTATTGAAGGGTTTTTTTTGTGTCTCTATCTCCTTCAGTTCTGCTCTGATATTAGTTGTTTCTTGTCTTCTGCTTGCTTTTGAGTTTTTCTGATCTTGCTCCTCTAGCTCTTTCAATTTTGATGATAGGATGTCAATTTTAGATCTTTCCTCACTTCTCTGGTGGGCATTTATTGCTATAAATTTTCTTCTAGACACTGCTTTAAATGTGTCCCAGAGATTCTGGTACGTTGTGTCTTTGTTCTCATTGGTTTCAAAGAACATCTTTATTTCTGCCTTCACTTCATTGTTTATGCAGTTGACATTCAGGAGCAGGTTGTTCAGTTTTCATGAAGTTGTGCAGTTCTGAGTTAGTTTCTTAAATCTGAGTTCTAATTTGATTGCACTGTGGTCTGAGGGACTGTTTGTTATGATTTCCATTCTTTTGCATTTGCTGAGGAGTGATTTACTTCCAATTATGTGGTCAGTTTTAGAGTAGGTGCCATGCTGTTCTGATAAGAATATATATTCTGTGGATTTGGGTGGAGATTTCTGTGGATGTCTATTAGGTCCGTGTGGTCCAGATCTGAGTTCAAGTCCTGGATATTCTTGTTAATTTTCTGTCTTGTTGGTCTGTCTAATATTGACAGTGGAGTGTTAAAGTCTCCCACTATTATTGTGTGGGAGTCTAAGTCTCTTTGTGTACCTAGGTGCTCCTGTATAGGGTACATATATATTTAGGATCATTAGCACTTCTTGATATATTGATCCTTTTACCATTATGTAATGCCCTTCTTTGTGTCTTTTGATCTTTGTTGGTTTAAAGTCGATTTTATCAGAGACTAGGATTGCAACTCCTGCTTTTTTTTTTGCTCTCCATTTGCTTGATAAATCTTCCTCCATCCCTTTATTTTGAGCCTACATGTGTCCTTTCACGTGAGATAGGTTTCCTGAATACAGCACACCTATGGTTTTTGACTTTTTATCCAATTTGCCAGTCTGTGTCTTTTGACTGGGGCATTTAGCTCATTTACATTTAAGGTTAATATTATTATGTATGAATTTGATCCTACCATTTTGATGCTAGCTGGTTGTTTTGCCCATTAGTTGATGCAGTTTCTTCATTGTTTCGATGCTCTTTATCATTTGGTACATTTTTGTAGTGGCTGGTACTGGTTGTTCCTTTCCTTGTTTAGTGCTTCTTTCAGGAGCTCTTGTAAGGCAGGCCTGGTGGTGATGAAATCTCTCAGCAATTGCTTGTCCACAAAAGATTTTCTTTCTTCTTTGCTTATGAAGCTTAGTTTGGCTGGATATGAAATTCTAGGTTGAAAGTTCTTTTCTTTAAGGATGTTGAATATTGGCCCCCACTCTCTTCTGGCTTGTAGGGTTTCTGCTGAGAGATCTGCTGTGAGTCTGATGGGCTTCCCTTTGTGGGTAACCCGACCCTTCTCTCTGGCTGCCCTTAGCATTTTTTCCTTCATTTCAACCCTGATGAATCTGATGATTATGTACCTTGGGGTTGCTCTTCTTGAGGAATATCTTTGTGCTGTTCTCTGTATTTCCTGGACTTGAATGTTGACCTGCCTTGCTAAGTTGGGGAAGTTCTCCTGGATAATATCCTGAAGAGTGTTTTCCAGCTTGGATTCATTCTCTCCATCACATTCAGGTACACCTATCAAACATAGATTAGGTCTTTTCACATAATGCCGTATTTCTTAGAGGTTTGTTCATTTATTTTCACTCTTTTTGCGTGTATACTTCGTGAAGTTCTCGTGCTGTGTTTTTCAGCTTCATCAAGTCGTTTAAATTATTCTCTAAGCTGATTATTCTAGTTAGCATCTCATCTAACCTTTTTTCTACATTCTTAGTTTCTTTGCATGGGGTTAGCACGTTCTTTTAGCTCTGAGAAGTTTGTTATTACCCACCTTCTGAAGCCTGTTTCTGTCAATTCATCAGATTCGTTCTCCATCCATCTTTGATCCCTAGCTGGTGAGGAGTTGTGATCCCCTGGAGGAGGTGAGTCATTCTGGTTTTGGTGTTTTCGTCCTTTTTGTGCTGGTTTCTTCCCATCTTAGTTGCTCCATCTACTTGGGGTCTTGGTAGTTGGTGACTTTTGGATGGAGTCTCTGGGAGGACATCCTTTTTGTTGATGTTGAAGCTATTTCTTTCTGTTTCTTAGTTTTCCTTAAAACAGTCGGGCCCCTCTGCTGCAAGACTGCTGGAGGTGCACTCCAGACCCAGCTTGCCTGGGGATCACCTGCGGGGGCTGCAGAATAGTAAGGGTTGCTGCTGATTTCTTCTTCTGTTATCTTTGTCCCAGAAGTGTACCACCAGATGTTGGCCTGAGTTCTCCTTTATGACATGTCTGTTTGGGTAGGTAGCGGTCGGGGATCTGCTTGAGGAGACAGTCTGTCCCTCATAGGAGCTCAAGTGCTGTGCTGGGAGCTCTGTTGTTCTGTGCAGAGCTGCTGGGCAGGGACCTTTAAGTCTGCTGCAGCAGAACTCATAACCACCTCTTTTCCCAGGTGCTCTGACCTAGGAAGGTCGGCTTTATTTATAAGTTCCTGACGTTTCGCTGCTTTTTTTCATAGATGCCTTGCCCCACACGGAGTAGTCTAGTCACAGTCTGCCAGCAGAGGGATTGCTGAGCTGCCGCAGGCTCTGCCCAGCTGTTGTGTGACCTGCTTTGGTATTGGCGGACTGCCTTGGTAGTGGCAGATGCCCTTCCCCTCACTGAGCTGGACCGTTCCAGCTCCAGCTGTACTTGCTGTGAAACTCTCAATCCAGAGCGTTTCAGATAGCTTGTTTTGTGGGGGTGGTACCAGCCGAGCAAGATCGCCTGGCTTCCTGTTTCGACCCCTCCCTTTCAGTTGAATGGGCAGCTCTGTCTCCCAGGTGTTCCAGAAGCCACTTGAAACAGCCGCCCAGATTTGTGTGAGCTTCTGCCGCCTACTTGCAGTACCAGCCATGGTGAAAACTCATGGTGCTTTTCAGCCTGGGAATCTCCTGGTCTGTGGGCAGTGAAAACTTGTTTGGAAATGTGGTGAGCACTCACCCTCTGCATTGTTCTTGCTAGGAACTGCACTCCAGAGCTACTCCTATTTGGTCATCTTGGATCGCCCCCCTCCATGTTCTTTTCACCACACTGTGCTAATGGAAAAGGTTTGAGAAATCCCTTGAGCTGACAGGCACAACATGAGTTCATGTAGTGCTTCTTAGTTATGGGAACATTTATGAGATGTTAGTAGATATTGCTGTAGATCTTGAAATGAAAGCATACAAGGAACATGGAAGAGAAAGAAAACCAAAAAGTAGTATTTGAAAATTTTTGGTGAACCAGACCCCTTTACTTCAGTAAGCTTCTATAAAGTCAGACTTCCAAGTTACAGTAAATAGTGTGAGCAAATATATATGACTTAGTGAATCTTCCAGAAACAGATCCCTTTTGTTTTCTTCGAGGGAATATAAAAGCTGCTTTCAGAGAGAAAGTTAGGCAGTGAATTTTCCTGTTTTAATTTCAAAGTTCAGAATGTCATTTTACATTCCCAAAGGCTTCCTGTTTCTCTTTTCCTTCAGAGTTAAAGTTAACAGCAATTTTCCATCTCGAAAACAATGCCAGTGTTTCACCCTTATGGATTACAGGGAGGCTCAGCTCATGAATGTTGTGGGAACACCGAGGTCTGTATGAGGTAGCTTGGGCTTTTCCTTAAGGCCTCCCTTAATTGGGTGGCAAGGGGTGGCTTTTCTTCACAGGTGAGGGAGCTAATTCCAAATTCCTATTTTTTTTTTAATTAAAAGCCCATGCTCAGAGTCACCCTTCCAAGGCTTCTAGTTCTGCATCCTGGGAAAATCAATCTTTGTGATGTCTATACTTTGCTCTAATGCTGAGTACCAGAGTCTTCCTCCATCCCTGAGGCCAGAAACTGTCAATGTTAACTCCATGCTGTTGGGCCTCTGCCTCTGTCAGCACACCCTTTCACTTCTGCAACCTCAGGGAAGCAATGAGGAGATAGTAGGGATGGGAAAGACTAGAAACAGGTGTAAGTCTGTACCAAGAAAATGTGTCTCTAAGAAAGAAATTGAGGAAGAAGCATTTTGGTGACTCAAAAGTGAAATATTTACAAATTAGCAGCAAATTTGGAGTTTTTTTTTTTAAGTTTACAAAGAAACATGACAAAATCTTTAGGAAATTTCCATTCTTCTACACTTTCTAGTCCCTCTACCTACACACACTCACACACACACACTCCAAGTTGCCAACAAATGCAGTCTGGCAATAAGGTGGCAGTAAGGGATTTAATCATTTATCAAGTGAAACAAGGGAAGATCTGGTCCTTTGTCTCTAGAATTTCTGATTCACAAGGTGTCAAACAACCTTACACACTGCAATTGGAAGCAATCATGTTTCCTGACAGAAATCCCTCTGTCTGCATTTGTTTGCTTGAGATAATGCTTGTTACAACCATCAGTCCTGGGAATCAAAACTCTGATTCTCAGCTGTCATCTTGCCACATATTGCCTTTAGCTACATCTTCAAGACATCTACCTTTCTGTGGTCATTGAGTTAAAGTGAGATTCTTTTCAATTCCATCAATATATATTTTTTTCCTCTGGAGAGTAGCAAGTTAAAAATGAGTACTACATTTTCTGGCTTCTAGTCAATCATAGCCTTGTCTTTTTGAAAGTGAGCAAAAGTAGTGTAACCCAGTGAGCATGGTGACCTTATATTCATGGTCTCCATCAAAGACTGTGAACTGGTTTTAACATGAAGTTGTCAACGGTAAACTGTATCTTTCACTTGGGACTAAGACCCCTCTGATAACTGTTGGATGGCTGCAGATTCCAACAAATGTTTTCAAACAGTTATAGCCATGTAAGAATATAAGACTTCAGATGTCTTAGAAAGATCCCAGGAGGATAGTAACTATTTTTCATGCTTATAATTATAGGAGTGGATCAGTATAACTTTCACTGATATTATATCATGGTAACTACATATCAATCACATGGTGATATAATTAATCTTCAAGGAACAAATTACATTCATTCTGATCTA
>PVKP010032955.1:0-25414 GCA_004027715.1 Plecturocebus donacophilus | reverse complement strand
GGGAGATAGCATGGGGAGAAATGCCAGATATAGGTGAAGGGGAGGAAGGCAACAAATTACACTGCCACGTGTGTACCTATGCAACAATTTTGTATGTTCTTCACATGTACCCCAAAACCTAAAATGCAATAAAAAAAAAAGAAATATACATAAAAAAAAAAGAATGGTATTTTAAAAATGGTGTTCTTAGGTTAAAATTATCCAGTAAAATATTCTTATTTCAAGTCATTATAAAAAGTTAAAATATATTTGAAGAGTTTTCTTTTTCAATTTCTGATATAAAAATAGTATGAAATAAATAAACTGTAGGATACATAAGCAACAGATATTTAACATAAGAAACAATTTCAAATATGGTGATAATGGCTCTCCACAAATATCTGAAGAACTGATTTGGAAAGAGTGCTTTTCTTGGTATTAGTGGAACCAAACTTGTAGAAGGTGGTGGAGAAGTTAAGTTTTAGTAGCATCAGATAGAGGTAGTTTTGATAAACAATTTCAGAGCTTCCAGGGAGTTTTCTCTAGAGAAGTGGTACTCTCAGCCAAGGTTAATTTGCACCATCAGGTGACTTTTAGCAATGTCTGCAGATAATTTGATTGTCACATTGGGAGGAGATCGTGTTTTTAGTATCTAACTGGATAGAAGGTAGGGAGGTTGCTAAACATCCTATAATGCATAAGACAACCAGATACCACAACTTATAAAATCATAATTGACAACAAAGTATCAGTAGAGCCCAGATTGAGAAACTCTGTCAGAGGTGATAATGAAAAAAGATTACCATTATTAATTTTACCTAAAAAGACCATGTGTGCATATTTCTTATTAGTGTTTATAATGTTAAAAGAATTAATTTTAAAATTTATCATTCAAATACAAATTCAAATTTATTTACTATTATTCCATAAGAAAACATTTTTATACTCTGATTCTAATAACAGTTTTTGAGTTGGAAGCAAATGAGTGAAATTGTAACCAAACTACCAGGAATAGTACATAGTCAAAATATACTCTTCAGTCCTGTGAATAGTACTTGACATGCAGAAAACAACTTGTGTTATATCCCTTGTTACTTGTTATTTTCTATGAATTATGTTAAAAGTTTGTAAGAGTTTCTTACAAATTTCTACAATCAGACTTCTGAAAGAAGGTTGGATCCAGAAGTCACCTAGCTCTACTTTTATACATTATTTCTTGACATAACTTGAGAGTCTTCAACATATACCTACCATATCTACCATGATATTTCTTCTCTCCTTTAATTTGTTCATGTTACATCTGCCAGTAGGCATTTATTAAATACTCCCAGGCTCCATGTTATCAGACCTATATACAGTGCTTTGTGTATAATGCTTATACCTTTGAAGATTGTAGAACTTCTTAGGAGATAAAAAATTAATGCTTTAAAGTAACAATTTTATGTTATAATCTGATCTTTGTCATTTTTCTTGAATTTTAGCATCCCTTATTAAACCAATATCATCTTTTATAACTGACAGTAAAAGAAATAGATTGATGATTTTTAGCATTACAGGGGGCACAGTATTTAGGATATACATATTCAGCAACAGATTATTCTTTTAAATACCCACTCCATAAAATTATATCCAAATTTTGTGCTTATATGATTCCATTAAAAAAATCAGTTTATCAGAGGTACATGTAGTGTTGCTGCAACAAGTCATTTAAAGGTTCAAAATCAATGTTAAAATATTTTAACATTAACCTAATAAGGATGTTATGGATGCTTTTATTGATTATCATATAATTTGGATGGATAAACAGACGGGAGATTCGAGTAGGCTAGTACCTACTAGTCAGACTGGAGTCTGACTTCACAACTACAGGTTAGCCTTGGCTAAATGCATTCCTAACGTACAGGTGAAGATATTAGGGCATTTGAAAGGCCATCAGAAAGTGATGTAACAAGAACTCTGTCTCAGTGGAGATTAGAAATTTCCCCAAGAGGCAGAGACAACTCTTAGAATATGAGAAGAATCTCATCTTTGTCATTATACCATCCAAGATGGTATAATTACGTTTTCAATATTTTTCTTCTTTCACTACCTGATCCTTTAGGTGTATTTTTTTAATCAAAGATAAGATATTTATAATGACAAGATAAAATATTTTCAAGTATATTGAGAATGTTGTTTCTCTAAAAGTTTTTTTTTTAACCTAGGAAATACAGATGCTCTGGCATTGTAAATTTCATCAAATGTCTTGCTAATGTCACATTCAATCATAAAATAGAGGAAATGCCATAATTTGTTTTTATGTTTATTAAACACTGATATCTAGGGAAATGAAAAAGTTGCTTAAATGGGTGTAATATTTGTAAATTTTTAAAAATATTATGTGCATATATTATGTATTATATAGAGTATGAAATTCAGTAATCCCATATTTTAACAAAACATTCACAGGCCTCTACAAAGCTTAACTCTACTAGCAATTACAGACTTTAACCAAATATTTATTATAAACAGTGCTGAGATTTATTTATTTATTTTTTGAGACAGAGTCTTGCTTTGTCTGGAGTGCGATGGCACGATCTTGGCTCACTGCAACCAGCCCCTCCTGGGTTCAAGCGATTCTCTTGCTTCAGCCTCCCGAGTAGCCGGGAGGCACAAGCCACCATGGCCAGTTAATTTTTGTATTTTCAGTAAAGATGGGGTTTCACCATGTTGGCCAGGTTGGTTTCAATCTCTTGATCTTGTGATCTGCCTGCCATGGCTTCTGAAAGTGCTGAGATTACAGGCATGAACTTGTGGCCGGCCAGTGTTGAGAGTTATAATGAGGAGAATGTCCTAGGCAGAGAAAGCTATATAGGTAGACACAGAAGGTTAGAGCTATTATAATGGATTCAATAAAAATCATATGTCTAAGAAAGCTAACTGTAAAGAGATACAAACAGATGCCGGGAGCTGGGAGTACAGCTACATTAGTAAGACAGCTACAATCAATTTTATATCATATTTATTGTGAAATGCACCCAAAAGGAACTAAAGACCTTTATAACAATGCTCACATTTAATACATATTGCTTAATCTTAGTATATGATATACTGTGAATAATTACCATAGATAAATTTTCAAGTTTAAGAGTTGCAAAACATGTACCATGCTACTGTGATACCTAATATACAATGAAGAGAAGGGAGACATAGGGAGTACAATTATCAGTTAATGTTGGAGCTGGGATTGGAATCTATAAAACAGGGCTCATATTAACACAGTGTTCACTACTGTGCAATTCAAGTCTTCACAGAGTTTCAATTCAAATAATACCTAAATACCTTAGATGTTCTTTATCATCCATCTATGTAATATCCCATATTTCTTTCCTCACCATCATTAAACAGCCTATGAGGGAGTGTGTGCTTTGTCACAGACACCAGTTAAACTTGAAGGTTTGGGGATGCACGGCAGAATTCCATCCTTTTAACAACTTACAAAACAGCCAAAGCACAGATAAGTTACCAGTCAAGCAAAAGTGGAGATATTAGGAGAATGGCAAAAAGATGATAAAGGAGCATCATTTACTCTGTTGATTATCAGGAGATACTTTCCTAAGAAATTCATGTCTACAATGAAACTTGAAGAACAACTAGCAGAAAAGCAGTAAAATCAGGTTGAAAAAAGACATTTTAGACAAGAGAAAGGTCACATGTAAATGTTGGGAATTATGCAAATACATAAATGTAGAGTAGATATAGAGAAATAATTTTCAGGAGATATTAAAAATGACCCAATTTTGGAATTGATTGGATTATTAAAGATGGAGAAAATAAAAAAGACTAAGATTTTCTCTGTCTTGGTGTATTAGACAAGAAAATGGAATCATTCATTAGAATTGTATTAGGGTTCTCCAGATAAACAGAACAAATAGTTGTGTGCATCAATATGGAGAAGGCAAGAGAAAAAGAAAAGGCAATGACTTTAAGGAATCTGATTCACAGGATTGTGGGACTTTGCTAACTCCAAAATCTGATCAGGGAGGCTGGCAGACTGGAGACTCAGAAGAGAGTTGTAGTTCAATTTCAAAGACAAGTCTGCTAGAGATTCAGGAAAGCTAGTGTTGCAGAGAAAATTAGAAAGTTCCTTCTTGTTTAGGGGATCAGTCTTTTGCTCTATTCAGAAATTTGAATGATTGAATGAGGCCCACTCATAATACGGAAGTAACCTTCAGCTTTACTCAAAGTCTACCAATTTAAACATAAATCTCATATAAAAGCACTCTTACAGAAATATCCAGAATAATGTTTGACCAACTATCTGGGTACTATGGCCTAGCCAAGTTGACAAATAAAATTAACCATCAAAGGAGGGAAATACTAAAGAAATTGTAGCCATAGATCTTTTTGTTTCCCTAGTGAGAGCCATCTAATATTTAATTCATGTCTTTTTAAAAACAAAATTTATTCTAACTTTCATTATTTTAACCACTGCATTTACCAACTATTAGTAAAGAAAGAAAAAAGTCAACATACATACTTGACCAAATCTAAGTAGTTGATATTTTAGATATTTAGAGGAACATTAAATATTTGGTCACACTAACAATATTAGGCATTTAAGGGAAAAAAATAATTTATATATTTTATTCCTATTAGGAATATCCTGGTTTTTTTTTTTTTGACATCCAGAAATCCAAAGCTCTCCAATTCATGACAAAAATGTTAAGAGAAACCTCAGCCTTAAGTTTATTGTCTAAATCATAAATTGTCTAAGATGCTGAAAATCAATTCCTAAATCTTCAAATATTTTGAAAAATGCCATTTTGTTCTTAATTAACAGTCCTTCCAGTTACTTCACAGCCCATAAGTAATTTTCTTCTGTTATGAGTTGAGAAAATCACAAAAATTCCAAGTCATCTTTTCTTATTGGTGGAAAGAGCCACATGACTTATGAAATATTTGTAAAAATTATCTTTGAGTTGTTCTGTTTATAAAAGTAGACATGAACTCTAGCCCTGAAATATATTGCATATCATGCAGTCTATTTGATAAAGTTGTACTAGATAAGTTATTCTTTTTACCTTTTTTTTAAAGTGTCTTGTCCAATTATGCTCTACAAATAAGGTGAACATATGCATTAAATGATTCAAGTTTTTAGGTCTTATATTAGGCAAAAAGTGTTGGCAATTAACAGTACAATTAATCCAGAAAAACTAGAATAAAAAAACAGCAGCAATAAAACATTACTGTAAGTATGACCCAAAGTAGTTTATTGGAAGACAAATTTTAATTCAGGTAAGAAACAGCTCTCTGCTATTTTGTGAGAATTATTATATTCCCTGAAAATATATAGATATTAATATTATAAAGGCTACCTCTATATTTAAGAAAATATTAATGTAATTTTCAACATCTTTCATCATTGTATTAAATAATGAACACTATGTAAATATTTAGTGAATACATATTTGAAGAATATTAACAATTCTTCCAGTTACTTCATAGCCCACCAATAATTTCCTTCTTTTATGAGTAGTAGAAATTATAAAATTTTGAAGTTAATTTTTCTGATTGATGGAGTGATTCACATGACAGGTGCAAGATTTTTAAAGAATATTTAAAATTTTTTAGAGTTATTAAACATTTTTCTCTTGATTGGATCCAAACCTGCTCTTCTCTACACTTTCACTGTAGAACTGGAACACTTCAAAGTACATTTCTTTGTGACCAGTTGATCGTTCTATTAGGTTAGGTTTTGACTACAGTGGGTATTACAGGGAGGCTGCCAGGTGAAACACGGATGAAGGAAATCTCTCCTTTCTTTTTTAATGCTGCTCTTTCTCACACTGCAAACAGCCATTGGTTCTGGTTTCCAGCTTGGTCTCAAATCCCCAGAATGATCTTCATGGAACCTTCTCTGAATACCAACACTAGTGGGCAAAATCTTCCTCATGTTCCCAGGTTGCAGCTCTGTGACTCCTCCTCCAAGATTCCAGCTTTGCCAAGTGCAACCAGTCCTCTTTATTTCCCCAACACCATGGGTACAGCTGCTCCCTTTAGTTAATATCCCTACCATTTTGGTTTTTACTTTTACTTTTTTGTAGTCTTTCCCTGTCTACTTAATCAATTTCTTCTAACATATCTCTCTTAAAATAATTAGTATGGTGTTCTCTCTTCTTGCCTGAACTTAAACTAATCAAGATCTAGTTCAGTGTAGCTCTAGAGCCCTTGTAAGAATCAGTATGTCCAGTGTTAGGAGCAGATGGGAGCATGAGTGGTGACTTCCGTAAAATTTTTGTGATTACAGATTCCTGAAAAACACATACAGTAGGTTGAACTTACGTAGGTTGAATTATCCACATAACATATTCTCACTTAGCACATAACACATTGGTTTTATTTAACTTATCACCTTTTTGATAGACAATTCAACAGATTTTAAAAAAAAGAATAGAAAACAAGTGTTCTACAAACAGAGCTAAGTTTCTTTACGCTCATGATGTGCTTTTGTATCCTTTTATTTTGTGAATTCTTATTTTATATGATAATTGCATTTTTTAGGATTCTCATTTACTGGAATGTGAGAAACTTAAGGATAATGATTTATCTTTGTATCTTTATGCCTAGCATAACACATATAAAATTTAGGGGCTCAAAACATGTTGAGAAGTATAAATTTAGTCTAGCACATTATAAGTTGTTAAATGGTGTAAAAAACATAAACTTCTATTAGTGTTACCAGTAATTTATTATGTGACTAGAAAGTTAAATCAGTTTATATTAAGTATAAAGTTAATACACATAAGAAATTTTTATATGAAGACTAAATTATTTTCTGCCTGGTAAAAGTATCTTTTATTATTTCCCAGGGAAATTATTTTTGGGGGAGATATCCTTTGTTGTACATTCTTTTTTTTTTTTTTGGTGTGTGTTTTTTTTTTTTTTTTTTTTTTTTTTTTTTTTTTTTTTTTTTTTTTTTTTTTTTTTTTTTTTTTTTTTTTTTTTTGAGATGGAGGCTCGTTCTGTTGCCCAGGCTGGAGTGCAGTGGCATAATCTCAATTCACTGCAACCTCTGCCTCCCAGGTTCAAGCAATTCTCCTGCCTCATCCTCCAGAGTAGCTGGTACATAGACTGGCTAATATTTTGTATTTTTAGTAGAGACAGGGTTTCTCCATGTTGGCCCAGGCTGGTCTTGAACTCCTGACCTAGTGATTCAACTGTGTTGGCCTCCCAAAGTGCTGGGATTACAGGCATCAGCCACCACGCCCAGCCTACCTTCTTCATTTTTATCATCGCTAACATGACCTGACTGATGGGTCAAAAGTAATTATCTTATATATCAATTAAGATTTTTACTTGTCTTATTGTACTGTACAACAATATATCCAATGTTACAGTGATTATTTCTGTAACTTTCATAATGGAAAAAAATAGCCATTAAAATGCCATTCAATTTCTTAAATGTAAGTATACAACTTTCAGTGCATTTCCCATTGTTTTCACCTGTTGTCTTGCCAAGAAGATAATCTCCATCCATATGTTTTAGAATAGGTAGAAATTTTTTTTGTCTCTCTTACAGTTAAAATTTTTGCCACCCCCTCCCCTTGCTGCTGCTTATGTCATTAGTGGATGATTAATTTATAATATTTTCATTTTTATCACTCAAAAATGCAATGTTTGCAATCAATACAATGAACCATATGTATCTTATACACCACAAGACTACATGGAATAATATGCACTGGAAAATTAAACCGGCAGAATAAATTCTTTTCATAGTATCCATATTGGAACAAACTTAATTACTTTTGCTAAAAGCCTCCATTTTCTTTTCTACCATTTTTTTTTTGTTGTTCTTGTCTTGGGAAAACCACTTAGTGATTTCTTAATTCTTCAAAAGTTCTGTTTCATTATTAAGTCCCCTTGTCCAACTAAGAAATGTTTTTCAGTCTTATTACATATAATAAAAAAGGGATATCACTAAGAATTGCATACCTTGCATGTGAAAAATCAGACACTAATTCACTTGTGGTCTAATACCTTAGGGACATTACACATTTTTTCTTTGTCATATGCTTTAAATCAGTTAACTGGATTTCGCTGTTTAGGCTCAAAATTTGAATGGGGAATTAAGCATTTCTGTAACAGCTCTCCCAGAGCACAGATCCTGCTACTGATTTTGTTCTCCAGTGTAACTAACAGTGTGTTATGCCACATGTTGAAAATGATATGTCTTTACTAAACTGATGATGAAATCACCATAACATATATCAGTATTGCACCCAGGATATTCTGTCTCCTACTGAAGCAGACATTACTTGTTCAACCATTTCTGTCATAAGCAACTAGATTGTATTTCCTTGTTACTACATTTTTGGTGACAGGCATGATCTAGACAGCAGGGAATGTGAGTTTTGTATTATGTTAATTTTTTCTGTTATTCAAGTCCCTTATTAAATAACTAGGGATCATATTTATCTTTCTATCTGGTGTTAAATGCACTTACAAATTCTAGGTATGAATTTCAATCCTGAATGGTAAGTGATGAAATTAAACCCAACAAACAATTCTTAAGCATTTATTTTGCAAAGGAAAAATTTATTTGAAAAACTGTCTCTTCTCTTAAATTATATTTTATTTTTGTTTATTTAAGGTGATGTTGAATTAAATAGCTGATTGATATAGATAACAATATTATGCAGAGTAGATAATAATCAGAATTTTTAAAGTGAAATTAGTATACATTGTCTGCATTTTCATTATATTTGGAACAAATATTCTATTTTATATTAGAATGTTTTTAATTTAAACCTCTTTTATCTTGAGTATGTCTCCCTCTGTCCCAAGATTTAGATTTTTTAAAAAATGCTTCTTACTATAGACTCCTAGTATGATCTGATGAGCTGTTCCCTACATACTTCAACTTTATCCTCTACATTTGTTACTTTATCCATTTTTTTTCCTGTGAGTGCCCAAACCCTTTTAAAATGCTGGTTGTATTCTTGCTTAGATTGCTTTACACATGTTGCTCCCTCTTTGAGAAAAATTTTTCTTGCTTTCTTATTCCTAAATTACTTTCATTTGTAAGCTATATACGCTAAGTGTTCCATTTTCAGCCTTTCGCAAATGATCTGATATGAAATACCACTATTTACTCCATTCAACTGCCATCCAATTTTCTTGTTTTATTCTCTCATAATTCCACTCTATGAAATGCATTTCATCTTCTCTTTCTCTGCCTTTCTCTCTCTCTCTCTCCTGGCTGTCTCTCTCTCTGTCTCTCTAATTCACTCTATCTAATCCCATTCATTTTATATCATTTTGCTTATTTTTTTTGTTTCCCTCTATCTGAAGGAATACTTTCACAAAAACAGAAATGATAGTAGGTATTTTGACAGGGAATTTAATATATAAAATTACCTTCAAAAGTGTTGAGAAGGCAAAAAGATAACCTGAAGCAGCAAAGGCATTGCAACTGTGGGTATCAGCTCTTACTCTCATGGCTGAGGGGAACAATGGAAAATGTGAGGATTACCAGAACCTGAGAAATGATGAGCCTTCCAGACGGTCAGCTCAAACTTCTGAGAAGACACTGACTGATTAATGGTAGAACTCTTGGCTCATGGAACTGAGGTTCAGACTGCTAAGCATGGGATGCTGTCTGGGCAATGCGAAAGAAACTGGAGAGTAAATCAGACACTGCAACATGTAGCCCTTTTTGAATGACTCTAATATTAACATTAATGGGGGGAAAAGTAGCAAAGCAAAACAAAAAATGAGAAAGTCCAGTCTTCACTATTTCTCTTTCATAATCAATCTCTAGTAACTCCTTCTGTCAGAACATTCTGTTAAAAATACAGTAGATAAAAGATAAATGTCATTTGTGGATTCTCAGCCCCAGCACCACAGAGCAGAGAATAGAATGGTGAATTGAGAAGAGAAAGACAATAGTTTGATTATCAGTGTATACCTTTCCTTTGGTTAGCCTGTATCTATAAAAGCACTTGCCATAGTGAATTATAATAACAATTATATATGAATTATAATATAATAACTTCTTCCTTTTGCCTACAAAAATTCAATTATTTTTAATACCCTGTCTTCAAAACAGAATACAAGTTACTCTATTTGTTTCTAACACTAAGCAAATATGATATATATTTATGAATTATTTTAATTAGTCTACTAATTGTGTTATGATCACCATTTGAATCTGAAGATTATGTGTAAAGTTAACCACTTACAAACAATTTCTCTTTTGTATAATAATGAAAATAAGAGGCAGGGAAACAGAAATTGGATAAAATATTTCTCTACCCGTGTGTGTGTATATGAAAAAAGGATATGCATATCTGCTACAATATTTTTTCCTCAAATAATGAGTCTATAGTCGATATTTTAATTTCTCCATTCAGTTCCCAATTACTTGTTCTCAGCAGATTGTGTTTTTTAACCTTAGGAGTTGACTCAAAACTCCATTTCTAAAAGCTGTAATATTTTAGTAATATGGCCTTCAAGAGTTGCTGTAGTTTTCCATTAACGTTTGCTATTAGACACGGAAGTACTAAGTGACTAGTACTTAGTCACTGTGAATTTTAAGCATACTTCTTCTTGTCACCACTGAATATCAGCAACACATTTATCTCATAAGTATCATAATAAATGATGTCAGACCATAACTAAATTATTCTTTGTCAATTCAGTAGAATGAGGGGATTGAAATGGCCAGGTGATGACCTCAATGTCCAAGTCAACCATTTTTCTGTGCCCTGATAGAAAAAAGCAGAACCCAACATTTTGGTATAGAAGCAAAAAATACTTTGTAGATGGATTATTAGGCTCAACAGTGTAATAGGCAGAATTCTACATGTATTTACTCCTATCACAATTTCCATCCCCTGGTTATTCAACAAACATTAATCTAGCTACTTTGAAGGGACTTTGACATTGATAGTAAGGCTAGTCATAACCTGGCTTCAGGTTAAAGATATTATCCTAGATGACCTAGGTGGGTACTTTGTAATCATATGAGTTCTTAAAAACAGAAAATTAAGGCAGGAAGAGTCAAAAGACTGTGCGACTGAGGCTGAAGAGGTAGTAGCAGAGGAGAAAGGAAGCAGAAATGGATGTAAAAAGAGATTTAAAGAATAAGAAACGATGCACCACTGGTATTTATGAAGATGAAGTCACAAAGCCATGAGACAAGGTATGTTGATGGCCTGTAGAGGATGGGAAGAACATCTGGCCAACAGCCAGCAAGGAGATGGGTAGAAGTCCTACAGTCACATGGAACTGAATTCTGACAACAACCTGGACTAGCTTAGAGGGGGAGATTATTCTTCAAAGCCTGCAGAAAAGAAAATGGCAACTTGCTGAAACTCTTAATTTCTCCCTTGTTAGACTCCAAGCAAAGCAATTAACCAAGCCCACCAAAGTTCTGACCTATAGAACTGTGAGACAAGATATATGTGCTGTTTTAAGTGAACAATTAAGTTTGTGTTAACTTGTTGGGGCAATAATTGAAAACTAATGAAAGAATAATTTAATCCTCATTTCACTCTTTGATTTCATGACCTATACTTTCTGACGATGAAAAAATACAAATAACCCTTATGTTAAAAGTTAACCTAAAGCATAGATCACCTCTTTCAAAACAGAACATCATACTTTTAGTGTATTATTTCTCAACTAGCACTGTAACTGATTCTTCAGTCAGTCATTCCTCTGTTCTATCAGAGAAACTGCTTGGCATGATAAAGAATTCTATGGCGTATGCCTATTTCCACACTTATTTGCTACAGAATAAATCCCTTATACAAAAATCGTAAGTACATATATAGTGGTTATAACAAAAGAATTATGTACAGGAATATCAATTTCATAAATAGAGTATCTTTCTAAACTAGTAAGGACAAATCATTGCTCTTCCCAAAAGATAAAATCCTCCCTGGCCAAGGTGTGATATTAGGTCTTGAACATTGTTCTAGGTGTTGCCAAGTTAGAGACTCAGTAATTAAGACAGCAAAGTGAGTTGTATGATGTTCTATATTGTTTAGCCTGTGCAGAGCCTTCTTCTATTATTTTGTGGCCAATTATAAATAATCCCACTGATCAGGCATGAAGGTGGCTGGAGAAAGAGGCTGACTGATGCTCAAATGACAGGTCATGTTGTCCAGCTGATTATTGAAAGTTTTCTCTGAAATAGATAAACATTTGTTGGGGGAGCATTTAATGGTACACGAATATTTTCATACTCTTCTCCTTTGAATGAGCTATCAATATATCTTAACTCATTTTTTCAATTCTGTAACACATTCATTTTTCAAGTTTCTGATTATACAGCCATATCATTAGCCCACTGCTCCAATTAAAATAGATCTCTCTCTCTCTCTCTCTCTCTCTCTCTCTCTCTCTCTCTCTCTCTTTCTCTTTCTCTCTCTCTCTCTCTCAAAAAAGACCAAGAAATTCAAAATGGATTGCTTGATGTTTGGCCCACTGGGATAACTTTCATTCACACTTGTCTTTCAAGGACTTACTTCTGATTGAGTATCTAATGCTGCAATAGTCCCTTGTAGGTCGGATCTATCACATTGACAAAAGACCTAAGATATTTATTCTTCTGTCAATTTGTCATAAGTTACTGTGCAAAAGGTCATAGGAGGAGAAATCGGAATGCATCAAGAGATGGTATCAAAGGAATCTGAGCCATCTGCTCATTCAGTTTACTTGTATCTTACTTACCTGCCTGTGCTTGGTCTCTTATGCGTCATTTGCAGTGATGATTTATCGCTTCTGGGCATGCCCTGCCTTATAATTTGGTAAAAAAAACACTCAATTGAAATAGGTTGGTCAAGCCACATAATCTCTTGATGTCTTATAATCAAAATTTTACATTTATATAGAGCCCAGTAGCAACACAGAAAATATTTCTCATAAGGAAATAAAAAAGTATATTATCCGTAAAAAAGGGAAAGCTCTTGCTTCCAAACACAAGGAGTCTCCTGTGTCTTATTAGACTTCACCAGGTTTGTCACATACATTTTCTATATCACTGTAACTGCTGTAAGGGAAGTTTATAAGGCAACATAGCTTTTATTGCACACTGGACTCCTAAAGAGCTTTCCCTTGCTCTTGGCCTCAACTTTGAGAGTCTTGTTACATAAAACGTGTGCAATGTATTGTTTTTGAGGTATATGATGCAATGTGTATCAATCCGTTTTAGGCACTGGCATGGTTATCTTTAACCATTAACTTTTACCTTTTACACCCAGAAAATTTATAGGTGATAAGGCCCTTTAGCTTTGTGAGGTTTGACTCTGATATGTAGTTTACATTTTTTTACTGTGATTTTGGTTTTTTGGTCATTGATACTTCCTGTGTATTATATTCAGCAAGCCAGCTTTCATTAATGTAGTGAAACAGTGTAAATCGTTCTGTGGGATGTCAATACTGTTAATATTCCTCCAGGCTAGATTATTGATATAGAATTGATGTAGCCTTGAAATGCTGTATGAAATTTATAAATGTATACTGTTCTGCCTGCTAAGCAAGAGAGTACGTCTTCTCTTGAACCTTATAGATTGAGAAAAATAATGTATTTGATCAATTGTTGTGTAGATTTTTTCTAGTAAACACTGCTCTGAAAAACAGCTAAAATTCCAGTTCTTTTTCTCAGATCCATCTGCCTCTCCACAGGCCAAACAGATGATTTAAATAAAGATGTTACATAGAAATCACCAACCCTGAATTTTCAAGTATATGATAGTGACAGTAATTTTGGTAATTTCCTCAGAAATATGATATTACCTTCCACTGTCAAATATATTTACCGAATTGTCCTAACTACCCATTAGGGAAATTAGGCCACCTTGCCTCTTGCCATTGAGTGCTGCCATTTAACATGATCACTGTGAGATGCTCTCTCTGATGCCATTGCAATCATTAAGTTTGGCTTAAGGACACCATCTTCCTCCATCATATTCAGCCTTCAGAAAACAATTACCACAGAGATTTTCAGTATTCTAGCAGTCTGTTCACAAATGTATTATTTAGTGCTGTGATGGGCTTATACAGTGAATGAGCGGGTGACATAACATATGATAAATGCACTACCAAATGTCTGACTGTCTAAGCCCAGATTTATTGCATGAAGGACACCAACATGTCCAAGTTTCAGTCAAATAATCTAGTCAACTCTTAAGAGCCAATCCATCTGTACAGGCTAGCATCATAAATTCGTATCTGATAAGTGCATTTATATAAAGGTGGCATATTCTAGAGTTTTATTCCAGCCCCTTGGTCTATTCCCATTCAAATTCATTCCTAAAATTCCTATGTATTTTAGATTTTATAGTGAACTAACCTTGAAATTATTTGGTAGGTTAACCTGAGTCAGGTAATATATTTATCTTCCTAATATATACATTTGAGTATTGGACTAGAGGATATCATGAAAGAACAGGTCGGTTTTAACAAGAATAAGTAATAAGCATACCTTTGCAAACTGGCCACCCAGGGTAAGGTAAATAAGGGTCTTCAAGGAAGGCAAGACTTGTTCCCTTAGATATTGTGTGACAGACGTCTCCTTAGACATAGCAGACATCCTCCTAGCAAAGATGACTCTCAGAGATATGGGAATCAGTATTCTCAACTTTATCTGATTCTGTCTTTATTTCTAAAATCTTAGGGTCCTACTGCCTCTAAATCAATGTCATAACCCCCACGTAGGAGACTTGTTGAGTCAAGGAACTCAATATTTGTTGTCCTTTTGCAACCTACCTAAGTATATCTGTGTCTGACTTACAGTGAGCCTTGTCCTATAACTACAAGAACTAAGAGGTTGTTGGGAGATTATTTTAAGTCTGCCATAGAAGCTCTGTTTCTCTGACTGTTTGGTCTGAGAATATGAAAATGTAAAGCTGTAAGCTTACAATTTTTTCCTATAAGCGTTTTAGTGCATTTACATTCAGATAGTTCACCCTGTAGATCCCGTAGTCATCATTACAAATTTAACAGTTGTATACAACACCAAGTCCCCCTGCTTCCAAGACATTTGCATTTTAGTAAGCATTGCTTCACAATCAATGACAGGTTTTATTTAATGCATTTTATTTTCAGGGCATCCTATGAACAAGGACATTATTAAAGTTTTCAAGATAAAAAATAATGAAAATTTCATAATACCATTTTTGAGATTCTGGGTTTTTTTTTTTTAGAATAACATCTGGGATCATTAAATAGTGTATCTAATGCCAAGTAGAGCCAAATCAGGGGAAGTGAAACTACATTAGGTATTTCAATAGAGATAACTGGACAGAGGATATTGAATAGGTGGTAGATGTCTGGAAAAACAAATGAAAAGGTTTAAGTAAAATTCAGATATTATATAATCGGTAGTTATATACTATCAATCCTGGGTTCATACCTTGAGGAGGCATGCTTTCTGGTTTTGCTGGTACATCAGAAGCTAAGAAGGGGCCCTTGCTGGACACAGTGGCTCACACCTGTAATACCAGCACTTTAGGAGGCTGAGGCTGGTGGATCCCTTGAGCCCAGGAGTTCAAGACCAGCCTGGGTAACATGGTGAAACCCCATTTCTACAAAGAAATACAAAAAGTAGCCGGGCATGATGGCAAACACCTTGTAGTCCCAGCTACTCAGGAGGCTGAGGTGGGAGGATAGCTCTAGCTTGGGAGGCAAAGGCTGGAGTAAGCCATGATTGTACCACTGTACTCCAACCTGGGTGACAGAGTGAGACCCCCCAGATCAAAAAAATAAATAAAATTAGAAGCATCTCCAAGCTTAGAATTGGGCTCTAAGCAGGGTCTAAGATCTGGATGGTAATGATAGTTTTGAGAAAGTATAATAAGATTTGTTTTGAGTGCTAAAAGATGCTGGAAAATAGAACCAAATGCTGCTTCCAGGGTGAAGGGTCAATAATAAAGTGGCACTCACTAGAATAATAACAAGAAAGAAAAATTACAATTGCCTGTGTTCCTTCTTAACTTCCTATAGCGCACTCATTTGAATGAAGGTACCAGAAGTAGCTGAAAAAGAAAAAAGAAAGTGATTTGAAGAATCTCAGCCTAAGCATAAAAAAGGAAAATATAAAGGTAAAAGTTTGGAGTGACAACAGCTTAATTTCTGAAATGTGCAGCTCTAGAACATATGTTGTATGAAAATAAAGCTTTGTCAGTCTAATTCTCTATGTTCCTCGAACCTTGGGACTCTCTGGGATTCTCAACGGAAAGGCCTCATTACTTATTGTTGAGTGAGTGAATTAAACCTCTGTAGATGCAGGATGATAATATCTACCATCATGCAACAATTTAGATTGTTTTGTTGGAAAACGATGGAATGTAACAATATTAAAATAGTAACAAAATGTGTACCATATTAGCATGCAGTATTTAAATGCAACATTTAAAATGGAGTGTGGCAGTTACTCATGTGTCATGTTGCTATTTCTTGCAGAACTCAATGTCTTATAGATTGTAAACAAGAAGAATTAGCAGGTGAAAGGCCCAATTATTAGTAATAGAACTTGATGCTATATTCTGTGAAATCTTTATCTCATAAACAGGTAGAACTGGGAATGTTTCAAGTGATCATTTGGTTTGGAAAATGGTGATGATCTCTCTCTTCCTTAAGTCTTCGTATTTGCTCCCTTCACTTATAATGTTCTTACTTTTTAAAAAGCTGGTGGAGTTTCAAGATGGCTGACTAGTGCAGCCAGGAGTTGCTGCTCCTCCTACCGAAACACCCTGGGATTTCGACTAAACCAACATAATTTGAACAGATCTTCGGAGAGAAAACGTCCAACCTTGGCATGGAAAAGATTCACATGCTGAGGCTAAAGCGGGAGGAAGCTAGAACATCACATGGGGTGACTGAACACCAGAGCTGGTTCCAGGCCCCAAAGGGTACCTGGAAAAGGGGCTACCATAACAAAAATAGCATGGTGCTGCTACAAAAACAGACACATAGACCAATTAACAGAATAGAAAACTCAGATAAAGCTGCTCACCTACAGCCATCTGATTTTTGACAAGGCCAATAAATAAACAACGGGGAAGGGACTCCCTTTTCAATAAATGGTGTTGGAATAGCTGGCTAGCCATATACAGAAGATTAAAGCTGGATCCTACCTTTCAGCATAAAGAAAAAATAATTTCAAGGCATGAACTATTTAAATGTAAGATCTCAAACTATAAACATTGTAGAGGACAACCTAAGAATTACTCTTTTCCATATCAATGCATTAGTCTATTTTCCCACTACTATAAAGAAACTTCGTGAGACTGGATAATTTATAAAGGACAGAGGTTTAATTGACTCACAGTTCTGCATAGCTGGGGAGACCTCAAGAAATTTGCAATCATGCCAAAAGAGGAAGAGGAAGCAGGCACCTTTTTCACAAGGAGGCAGGAGAGAGAACATGCAGGAAAAACTGCCACTATTAAAACCATATCTCCTGAGACCTCCCTCACTATCACGAGAACAGCATGAGAAAATCACCTCATGATCCAATAACCTCCCACCAAGTTCCTTTCTCAACATATGGGTATCACAATTTGAGATGAGATCTGGGTAGAGACACTGAGTCAAACCACATGAATTAGCCTTGGCAAAGATATTTTGGTTAAGTCCCCGAAAACATTTGCAACTAAAACAAAAGTAGAAAAGTAGAACCTAAATAAACTAAAGAACTTCTGTTCAGGAAAAGAAACTATCAACAGAGTAAACAGACAGCCTACAGAATGAGAAAAGATATTCACAAATTCTGCATCTGACACATCTCTAATAGCCAAATTCTGTATGAAACTTAAGGCACTCAATAAGTAAATTCAAATAACCCCATTAAGAAATGGGCAAATGATATGAACAGACACTTCACAGAAAAAGACATACAAGTGGCCAACAAACATGAAAATATGTTCAGATTACTAATCATTAGAGAAATGCAAATCAAAACCACAATGAGATATTATCTCACACCATTCAGAGTGGCTAATATTAAAAAGTCAGAAAATCAACAGATCCTGGCAAAGCTGTGGAGAAAGGAAAACTCTTATACACCGTTGTTGGTAATGTAAGTTAACCACTGTGGAAATCAGTCTGAAGATTTCTCAAAGAACTTAAAACAGCTATCATTTGAGCCAACAATCTCATTACTGAATATATACCCAAGAGAAAATAAATCATTCTGCCAAAAAGACAAATGTACTTGTATGTTTATTGGTGCACTATTCACAATATCAAAGACCTGGAATCAACCTAGGTCCTTATTGGGGTAGATTAGATAAAGAAAATTCACATGTATATACACCATGGAATGCTATGCAGCCATAAAAAAATAATGAAATCATGTTTTTTGCAGCAACATGGGTACAGTTGGAGACCATAATCTTAAGTGAACTAACATGGGAGCAGAAAAGCAAATACTACATCTCTCACTTATAAGTGGGAGCTAAATTTTGAACTGAGAATGCATGTCCATATATTATGTGGACATAAACATGAAAAAAATAGATACAGTGGTCCACTAGAGGTGGGAGGGATGGGGTGGAGGTTGAAAAACTTCCTATTGGGTACTATGCTCACTAAGTAGCAAGATCCATACCTCAAACCTCAGCACCAGGCAATATTTCCATGTGATAAGCCTGCACATGTACCCCTTATATCTAAAATGAAAGGTGAAATTTAGAAAAAGCTTACTTTCTTACTCCTAGTTTTCTTCCAGTACTTGCTTCAGGATCTTTTCCTCCAAAAATATTTCGCTGATCATTTGTTGCATTTGTTTTGATTCTTCTGAACTTTCAAAAATCCTGTACTGACTTCTACAGAATCACATATAAATTACATATACAGTTTTATTTGCATCCCCCACAAAACTTTAAGCTTTATGTGGATAAGAATTGCATCTTTGATTTCTCTTTCCTACTCAGGAATGAAACTTGGAACATGTAAGTTCTCAATGTTTGTGATGAGTATATAAAGGAATAATTAGGTAGTTATATTGAATCATGTAGGTTATAGAAAAAATAGCAAGCAAAATATCTAAATGCTAAGTTTAGAAAATAATGTCTAGCAAGATATTTCTGTTGCTACCATGTAGTTGGAGGCATTTTATGAATAATTTTGCCTTGTGCATTTGTTCATGCAAGATTTGTTTTCTCTCTTTCCTGCCTGTGGATTTTCTAAGCCAATTTTAAGTGCCACTACTTTTGTTTCTATCACTATGCCCAGTTGGAAAGAGCCGATGCTTTCCTGCATCCATTTATTATTTTATTGGTATTTGTTTTATATCATAGTTTTTATCATGATTGCTTTATAGCAGAGGATACCATAGTAGTTCAGAGGCAGTTTAGCATGAATGATTAGATACTATTCTGAAGTCTAACCACTTTGAACCTTGCCAAAGTGAGAGATTATCTAGGGTATTTGGACAATTTAGTTGACCTCTCTATTTGTCAGAGACTTTGAAAATAATGGCAGCTACTTCCTTGGGTTGGCGTAATAATTAAAGATTGTAAAATTTATAAAATACTTCATATCATTACCAAACACGTAGCAATCTCTGACAAGTATGGTAAAGACTATCACATATTTATTCTCACCTCTAAATGGTGAATTCTTTGAATACATAAATATTATTTTGCCTTTATAATGCAAATTCTATCAAACTTTCATTTTATTGTGGTCTTTTTTTTTGCCACTTGGTCTCTGAAATATCTTCTATTACTTACAAGTAGTAGTTATTTTATTTTTTATGTTTTCTAAAATTGTTTCTTTTTTTTTTCATTACTACTTAGAATTTTAAAAATAAAAACTCAACAACACTACTTTTCCTCTGTATTTCTTCTTTAAACTGGGCACACTAAGCTCTCTTAGTTAAAATTGTGTTGTCTTATTATAGCTATGTCTACATAATGCATTTGCGTCTAAGCTCTTGAGTGTTGTATGCTGGCTTTCAGTAATTTATAAAGAAGCAAAATAACATGTCATTAACTTTCAGGGAATGTTCATTTACCAGAACAGTTCTGAAAGCTTTGAACACTGGGGTTATTCACTGAAGCTTTGACAATCAATGCACCCAAATCCATTCATTCATCTTTGTATTTGTTCTTACTGAGAAGAATAGGCCAAATAGGGAAGTAGAGTACTCTAAAGAATAATGCAATGCAGGATTACACTCCAAGAGACTGGGGACCAGTCTCTGGCTCTGCCATTAATTACCTGTCTGAACAAAGGAAAGGAAATTAAATTCTCTTGATCATAAAAGCTTCAGTTGCTAAATGAGGAGAACTTGGCTTAGCTGTCTTCATATTTTTGGAACAAAGAAAGAATGTAGAATGGATATCAGTATTTTTTGAAAAGTTGGTAAGCATTAGTTGGATGCCTATAGAAAAACAAACAATATTCAACACAAAGTGTACTTTTTCTTATATCAGATACCAGTTGTATTTTTGTTGTTGTTGTTGTTATTATTAGAAGGATTAGTGAGAGGCATGGGAGGCAAAGATGAATGTAACAGTTACTACACCAATTACTTCTAAGGTCTTTTATATTTTATTATAAAGATCTAAGTGCCTTTAATTTCAGTCACTCATTCAGTGCATTCATTTACTTGTACATTCAATGCATAATTAATGAAAATGTCTGCATTATTATTAGGGCTAGGAAAATGAAGACAGGATGGCTCCCAAATTTGAGATACTTTAGAAACAGCACTAGTTAAGACTCAACATAGTGCAGAGAAAGAGAAAAAGATGTCCCTGAATACCTTCTGTGGAGATAAGTTACAGTGTAGCATCAAATGTAATACTTTATGTCTCAACTCTCTAAGTAGCTCTCTAAAGTAAAGATTGTGGCTATTTATCCCATAAGAATTTTTGAGATTCAGAAAAAGTGAATACTTATTGTGTTATGTTCAGGAAGATGTTAGATTTGAAGTTTCTGCCAGATAATTCTGATCTCAAAATTCATCTCTTGAATACATCAGTATGTCTCTGTAGCAAGAAAAACTTACTAAGATAACTGTAACACATTAAGGTTACCCCCATGAAGCCTAAAACAATGAATAAAAGGGAGTTTTTGTTTTCTAAACTTCAGTTTATTACATCTAAGTTATTTCTTTAGTTTTCCTAGGAATGAACAGCAAAACTTTCGATGAGGTATTATGTTTAGTGGGCAATAAAATGGGTGCTTTTTAATCTTGATTTATAGGAAACAAATATGCCCTTTGAAATTGTGAAACTGTAAAGATATTATTTCTACATAATTTTATAGACAACTATCAGAAATAGTCTACTTCATTTTTAAACTTGTGTTTACCAATATAAAAGCAAATTCATTATCTAAAATTAGTGCAGTTCTAATTTTAATCCCAATTGCCCACTTTAAATCCTCAAATCACTGGGGGCAAATAGGCATGAAACATTTATGTTTTGAGCCATTTCTCATTGTCTGATTAGGAAGATAAAGCACTGTGCAATTGCTTGCTTTCATTTATGCACACTTCAAAATCCTTATTTTATTCATTGTAAAAAATGAAAATTTACCAAACAATGTGGAATAGACAAATCTTTTAGCAGCAAAATAATGTCTCTAGGGCTTTCTGTAAAGTGAGAACAAAGTGCTTTGTAGCCCTATTTGAAGCTGGTTAATAAGACACAAACATAATAGGCTTCACTGCATTTAACTTCAGAAAAAGTGCCAATATCTTCAAATGTGAACCTGGGATTATTGCCTCTGCAATTTGTTTAGGCAGCCAATGCACTACAAATCATTTCCAGCCTACAAATTGCTTTGTTAGTGGGAAATGGACTACAATAAAGCCAGATTTCCTAATGCTTTATTGACTCTTGATCGAGTAGATGTTGAGAATTCTTTTGTCTTCTTTCAATGTCTTTCACAAATATTGTGTTTTCAAAATGATAAGCTCTTTAAGTACTGTGAATTTTTTTGAAGACCATTGTAATTTTTTTGAGTTTTTGTTTTCTTAAAATGGTTTAGTATTTTTTTTCAAATTGCCTATGTTTGTACAGATTTTACTACTTTAAAAACAACTATTTCTCTAAATGCAGGATAGGCTTTAGTTCCAATACATCAACGTTACTAAATTTCATGATTATATTGTTATATTCTGATGGAAGTAAAATATCACAAATGAGTTCTTATAGATATTAATTTAAAATGTGCAAAACATACTAAAAGCATAAAGCCTTTAGTATGTTTTCTTCAGTTGCATTCTGCATTACTTTGTAAATATTAAATAGTCTGATGAGTCTGACCAGCATGTAATATGTTACTCAGTGACACCAAAATAATTAATACCTCCATCTTTCTTAGATTCCATAAAATCTTCTAATGAAATACATTTTAATAATTCCTCTATATTAAGTGAAGAACAATATACAGGCATCAGTGAACATGACTGCTACTACGGAAGTATAGGTCAAATATCTTAATACCAAATGTCAAACTACAAAAATGTTTAGTCATTTATTTTATAAGAATTCTTCTTTGGAATATATAAATCGTTGCTTATAATAATTTTTATTTTATATGTGAAAATATTAAAATTAATGTTACTGCCACTAAATATATTTTGTGTTAAAATTATGATTGCACTTTAAAAACAAACATATATAATGCACAAATGTTACAATATTATTATATCACATTGCTTTGGTATCTCAAAATTCTATCCCTGTGGACAAACTAATAAATTGGGTTTGCTTGTTTTCTAGTACCTGTAGTCCTTGAATACGACCAGCATCCAACTTTATCAACAACTTAGAAGCAGAATCCAGGTAAGATACAGAAAATAACATATCCAAACTCCAGGAATATTGTGAATTGGGATATAAAGAGTAAATCCAGCAATTAAAGAGAAAGACTGATGTGAAGTTCATTTAGTAAGAAAAGACTGGGAGCCAACTAGACAAAAAGTTCCTCATGGGTTGCATGCTAAGTCCTTTTGATAAATGCTTCTAAACCATGCACACATTCATGTGCCTGAGTTAGCTCTTCTTTGTCCTGTGCATTGACTTTTACCTGAGGTAAATCCTAAAAGATGGAGAGATAATTGATAAAACATCAAAATTTTTGTTGTCAAAAAACTTACGCATAAATTCAAATCTGAAGCGTTAGCTGTAGACCACATCTTCCTAGTAGAGTGGAACATAATCAGTACTACAGTTGTCTAAATGTGACTTGAAGGTTTCAGGATTTTAGTTCTAGGACATATAGCAGAAGTTTAAAAAGGAATCCTATTCCTAATTTGATAATTCCAAAGCATCAATGATACCTTTGAAACCAAATGTTGCTGGAAGTACATTAAAAGCCTTCATATCAATATATCCACCTTATATTTACATGTAACCCAGAAGACTCTCAAATATGTCTTAAATTTACATATAGGCTAAAATTAAAGACTTAGGTAGATTTTGAACATTTGAAGACTATAAGAGATATATATAAATTTTGTTGTTGTTGTTGTTGTTGAGATGGAGTTTCCCTTTGTTGCCCAGGCTGGAGTGCAGTGATGTGATGTTGGCTCACTGCAAACTCCACTTACCGGCTTCAAGCAATTCTCCTGCCTCAGCTTTCTGAATAGCTGGGATTACAGGTCTGCACCACCACACCAAGCTAATTTTTGTATTTTTAAGAGAGACGGGTTTTTCTATTTTCTGACCTCAAGTGATGTGCCAGCCTAGACCTCCCAAAGTGCTGGACCACTGTGCCTGGTTGATCTAAATTTGCAAATTCATTTTTTGTATGTCTCAAAGGAGGAAATGTTTTTCTCCTGAGAATTGACCTACAATGAAAATATTACTTCCCTTGGTCATTTTTATTTATATATGTGCATCTATGTATGTAATCTAATGATTAATGAATGGATAATGATTAATAGACATTAACAAATGCACATTAAATATCAATAATATATATCAACTAACAAATGTCAATATTCAATAGATACAACAAAAAATCAGAGATTACCTAGTGTTGGTATGAGCAGTATTTTCTCATTTGTTGTCATTGTAAAGATAATTATAGACTTTTGATAGATATCTAGTGAAATAAAGATAATAGGAGGAGTCATCTCCTAGACAGAATTCAAAGTGACTTTTATTGTCATGAATTCACAAATTTTTATTTTTATACATATTTTATTGCATTTTAGGTTGTGAAGAACATGCAAGATTGTTGCATAGGTACATACATGGCAATATGGTTTGCTGCCTTGCTCCCCATCACCTATATCTGGCATTTCTCCCCATGTTATCTCTCCGCAACTCCCAACTCACTGTCCCTCCCCTAGTTCCCCTCCACAGACCCCAGTGTGTGATGCTTCCTTCCCTGTGTCCATATGTTCTCATTGTTCAACACCCACCTATGAGAACATGCGGTGTTTGATTTTCTGTTCTTGTGTCACTTTGCTGAGAATGATGGTTTCCAGTTCATCCATCTCCCAACAAAGGACAAACTCATCATTTTTTATGGCTGCATAGTATTCCATGTTGTATATGTGCCACATTTTCCTTGTCCAGTCTATCATCGACGGGCATTTGAGTTGGTTCCAGGTCTTTGCTATTGTAAACAGTGCTGCAATGAACATTTGTGTGAATGTGTCCTTATAATAGAATGTTTTATAATCCTTTGGGTATATACCCAATAATGGGATTGCTGGGTCAAATGGAATTTCTATTTCTAGGTCTTTGAGGAATCGCCACACTGTCTTCCACAATGGTTGTACTAGTTTACACTTCCACCAACAGTGTAAAAGTGTTCCTATTTCCATATCCCCTCCAGCATCTGTTGTCTCCAGACTTTTTAATGATCGCTATTCTAACTGGTGTGAGATGGTATCTCAAGGTAGTTTTGATTTGCATTTCTCTAATGACCAGTGATTATGAGCATTTTTTCATGTTTGTTGGCCTCATATATGTCTTCTTTTGAAAAGTGTCTGTTCATATCCTTTGCCCACTTTTGAGTGGGCTTGTTTTTTTCTTGTAAATCTGTTTTAGTTCTTTGCAGATTCTGTATATTAGCCCTTTGTCAGATGGGTGTATTGCAAAAGTTTTTTCCCATTCTGTTGGTTGCCAGTTCACTCTAATGATTGTTTCTTTTGCTGTGCAGAAGCTATGGAGTTTAATTAGGTCCCATTTGTCTATTTAGGCTTTTGTTGCCAACGCTTTTGGTGTTTTAGTCATGAAGTCCTTGCCTGTACCTATGTCCTGAATGGTTTTGCCTAGGTTTTCTTCTAGAGTTTTTATAGTGTTAGGTCTTATGTTTAAGTCTTTAATCCATCTGGAGTTAATTTTAGTTTAAGGTGTCAGGAAGGGGTCCAGTTTCTGCTTTCTGCACATGGCGAGCCAGTTTTGCCAACACCATTTATTAAACAGGGAATCCTTTCCCCATTGCCTGTTTTTGTCAGGTTTGT
>PVKP010032954.1:0-25429 GCA_004027715.1 Plecturocebus donacophilus | reverse complement strand
AGAGAATTCCAGAGACCCAGAGGATGGCTAGGTCAGGAATCTGGTATTCCCAAACACTGCCTAAACAACTAAGGCCCCACCCCACTCATTCATCCCACAGCTGCCTCTTCTGGATTCAAGGCCACCAAGACCCATGGCCCTCACTCACCTTAGCCTTTGAGAAGACAAGAAAGCACACGAAAGGCATATGAAGAGGAAGGACAGAGAAGAATGGTATCTCAGTAAACGGATTTGTTAACATGCTCCCAATTTCCCAAACCAATAAGAAAACTGTAAGAGGAGGTATTTAGTCCTCAGGCTCACCTGAGGTGTGTAGGGCCCTGGGGTCATTGGGTCCAGACTTTCTAATTCTGCTTCCTCCAAAGCTGCTTCTTTGGCTGTACAAATATCCTTCTCAAGTTGAGTCAAATGCTCATCATACTGAGAAATAAATTCATTCAACATGTATTTTAAGTACTGGGGATACAAAAGCCAACAAATCTTCATGGACAAATAACCCACTTATATTCTAGTGGCAGGACATAGATAATAATCAAAATAAATTAAGCAGGGAAGGAAATAGGGGATGTGGAGTTGGGGGACAGGGAATACTTTAAAACAGGAAAATCAGGGAAAGCTCCTCATTCAAGGGAACAGGATTTCAAAAACCTAGATCCCAAGGGGACCTTCTTTTATTTTTTGAGACATGGTCTCACTGTTGCCCAGGCTGGAATGCAGAGATATGATCATGGCTCACTGCAGCGTTGACCTCCTGGGCTCAAATGATCCTCCTACCTTAGCCTTCCAAGTAGCTGGGACCACATGTATGCACCACAACACCCCACTAATTTACAAATCTTTTTTGTAGAGACGGGGTCTCCCTATGTTGCCCAGGCTTGGGATCTCCATTTTTACCACCTACCTCAGTCAATGTCTGGTAACAGACGTTCACAATCTCCTGAGCCGTCTTAGTATACTGACTCTCAGGCCCTATAAATAAAATAAGAAAGTGATATTATCTTTGCAGACTTGTTTCAGAATTTTACATTCTGTCACCAGCAGTATGTCCCATTAACCTAGACCTAGAAAAATCATGCTTCAGCTTTAACCTGGACTCTTGTTCTACTTCCAGAGGCAGTAAATTTCAAACATATGCAAAAATACACTAACATAATAAACTCCCATGTACTCACTAGCCAGCTTCAATGATTATTAACACATGGCCAATCTTGTTTCATTTACTTCAATTTTCAGACTCTTCTCAAATTTTTGTGTAGCCAATTCCAGCATCATAACAATTTTCCTTTAATTATTCAGTATGTGTTGTTAAGGATGCTTTTTTTTTAAAGACAGAATCTCACTCTGTTGCCCAGGCTGGAGTGCAGTGGTGCAATTTTGGCTTACTGCAAACTCCACCTTCCAGGCTCAAGCAATTCTTTTGCCTCAATCTCTTGAGTAGCTGGGATTACAGGCATGCGCCACCAAGCCCAGATAATTTTTATATTTTTAGTAGAGAAAAGGTTGCCATGTTGGACAGGCTGCTCTCGAACTCCTGGCCTTAAGTGGTCCATCCACCTCAGCCTGCCAAAGTGCTGGGATTACAGGCATGAGCCACTGTGCTCAGCCTAAGGAGGCTTTTAATAAACAATTATGTATGATAATATAAGGTGGATACATGTCATTATACATTTTTCAAAACCCATACAATGTGTATACCAACACCAAGAATGAACCATGGACTTGGGGTGATAATGATATGTCAATGTAGGTTCATCAGCTAACACAATTAATATAGCACTTTGGTGCAGGATGTTGTTTCTGTTTTTTGATAGGGTTTCACTCCATCACCCAGGCTGGAATGCAGTGATACAATCATGGCTCACTGTAGCCTTCAAATTCTGGTGTAGGTATGCACCACCATGCCCATTTTTCTTTGTTTGTAGGGATGAGGGGTCTCACTATGTTGCACAGGCTGGTCTTGAACTCCTGGCCTAAAGAATTCACTTACCTCTCTTATCTCGGCCTCCCCAAAGTACTGGGATTACAGGCATGCACCACCACGCCCAGCCTGGTGTAAGATGCTGATAATTGGGGAGGCTATATGTATGTGAGGGAAGGAAGTATATGGAACTCTCTGTAACTTCTGCTCAATTTTGCCATTAATTAAAGGTGCTCTAAAAACAAACCAACTATATCACATCTAAAATAATTAACAGTAATTCTTTAATACTATCAAATAGCCTGCCAAGATTCAAATTTCCCAAATTACTTTATAAACACTCTTTTGCATTTGATTTCTTTGAATCATAACCCAAAAAAGGTCCATACATCGCATTTGGCTGATGTGTCTCCTTAAGACAATTTTACCTATAAAGATGATTCTTAACTATACAGTTCCCCATATGGCCTTAGTTACAAGTTGCAAACTGGTGGCTTGTAGTTTTGTTTGGCTCACATAAAAAATTAGTTCAGTTTTTAAAAATGGATTCAGCTATACACTCATAATACATAAAGCACTTTTCTGTATCTAAGTTATATTTCAATAAAAGGCTTTTTTGAAAAAAAAAAAAAAAAAAAAAAAACAAGTTAAATGTTATCAACTAACATTTAACAGTTGGGAGATTTCACATAAAAACCTAAATTGTCTGGCTTCTTTTAGAAAATTTAAAAATATGGCCAAGTCAGGGTCAGCATTCCCACAAGGCACCAATGGGCTGGGGCTGAGTAGCAGCTGTTTTTTTTTAGATAAAGCCTGTGTTCTCCAGGTTATCATAGTCCCTCCCAGGTCTGCTTATCTTACACCTAGACCCCGAAGGCATTTGAGTTTTCAGTTCCTACCTTAAATCTTAAAATGTTCTTTAATATACTGATCATTCACTTATTTATTCATAAGACATTTTCTCAACACCTTTTGTGTGCCAGGCATTGGAGATGATAGAAATGAGTGAGATATAGGTTATATGCTCAAGAAGTTTATAGTCTAGTACAGTGAGATTGACTGTAAACAAATATAGGACAATACAAGCAATAGAAAAAAAAAAAACCCCGTGGCACAAAGGAAGTGGCTGATTCTGGGAGGTGAAAGGGGAAGAGGAATAAAGAAAGCCTTCATAAAGGTGATCCATAAATTAAACCTACTGTTTTATCAGGATATAAAGGATAAAAAATATACTACAGGCCAGGCATGGTGGCTCAAGCCTGTAATCCCAGCACTTTGGGAGGCCAAGGTGGACAAATCACTTGAGGCCAGGAGTTTGAAACCAGCCTGTCCGGCCAGCATGGCAACACCCTGTCTCTACTAATAATACAAAAATTAGCAGGGCATGGTGGTGCATGCCTGTAATCCCAGCTACTTGGGTGGCTGAGGCACGAGAATCACTTAAACCTAGGAGGCAGAGGTTGCAGTGAGGCAAGATCGTACCACTGCACTCTAGCCTGGGCGACAGAGCAAGACTCTGCCTTAAATACACACACACATACACACACACACACACACACACGAATTTCAAATTATAACACAAAGCTATAGTAACAAAAATGGCATGGTACTGACATAAACACAGACACACAGACCAATGGCACAGAATAGAATGCACAGACAGATATTAATCCATACACAGCCAACTCATTTTCAACAAAGCCAACAAGAACACACACTGGGGGAAAGGACAGTCTCTTTAATAAATGGTGCTGAGAAAACTGGATATCCCCATCTTTCACCATATACAGAAATCAACTCAAAATGGATTAAAGACAAATATAAGACCTGAACTATAAAATTACTAGAAGAAACACTGGAGAAATGCTATAGGACGCTAATCTGGGCAAAGTCTTTTTGGGTAAGACATCAAAAGCACAGACACCAACAAAAGCCAAACAGACAAAAGGCATTCAAACAACCTAATAGCAAAAAAAAAAAAAAAAAAAAAAAAAAAAAAAAAAAAAAAAAAAAAAAAAAAAAAAAAAAAAAAAAAAAAAAAAAAAAAAAAAAAAAAAAAAAAAAAAAAAAAAAAAAAAAAAAAAAAAATCTGATTAAGAAATGGGCAGAAGAAAAGGTGCTCAACATCAATAATCACTGGGGAAATGCAAATCAAAACCACCATGAGATTGCTTTTTTTTTTTTTCCTTTTTGAGACAGGGTCTCACTCTGTCACCCAGGCTGGAGTGCAATGGCGCAATCATGGCTCACTGCAGCCTAGCTGGGACTTCAGGCAGGTGTCACGACACCTGGCTAATTTTTGCATTTTTCGTGGAGATAAGAGTTTTGCCATGTTACCCAGGCAGGTCTTGAATTCCTTGGCTCAAGCAATCTGCCCGCCTCGGCCCCACAAAGTGCTGGAATTACAGGTGTGAGCCACCATACCTGGATAGAATGGCTTTAATCAAAAAGACAGTGAATAACAGATGCTGATGAAAATGTGGAGAAAGGGGAACCCTCACACACTGTTGGTGGGAATGTATAGTAGTACACAGCCATTATGGAAAACAGTATAGAGGTTCCTCAAAAAACTGAAAATAGGATTATCATAGGATGATCCAACAATACCACTGCTGGGCATATATTCAAAAGAAGGGAAATCAGTACATTGAAAAAATACCTGCACCCCCATGTTTACTGCAGCACTATTCACAATAGCCAAATATGGAATCAAGTTAGGTGTTCGTCAATAGATACATGGATAAAGAACATGTGCTGGTCGGGAATGGTGGCTCATGCTTATAATCCCAACACTTTGGGAGGCCGAGGCGTGTGGATCACCTGAGGTCAGGAGTTCCATTCCAGACTGGCTAATATGGAGAAACCCCATGTCTACTAAAAATACAAAAACAATTAGCAGGGCATGGAGGCAGACACCTATAAACATAGCTACCCAGGAGGCTGAGGCAGACAAATCACTTCGGCCCGGGAGGTAGAGGTTGCAGTGAGCCGAGGTCGCACCATTGCATCCAATCTCAAAGAAAAAAAAAATTGTTATATATATGTGATGGAATATTAAGAATGAAATCAAACCAGTATGGTTGGAAACAGAGATTATTATGTTACGCAAAATAAGCCATGCACAGTAAAACAAATATTACACGTTCTCACTCATGTGGTAGCTAAAAACGTAGATGTCATGGAGGTAGAGTAGAATGGTGGTTAGCAGAAGTTGGGAAGGGAAGAGATGTGAGGGATGAGATAGGAGAAATAAACTCTAGTATTTGATAGTATAGTAAGGAAATTAGTTAACAATAATTTATTATATATTTCAAAATAGCTAGAAGAATTGTAATGCTTCCAATACAAAAAAAAGATAAATGGTTGAGGTGATGGATATCCCAATTACCCTAATTTGATCGCTACACATCATATACATGTGTCAAAATATCACTACTATGTACAACTATGATCTATCAATAAAAAACAAAAAATACATACCATATGTATATGTGAAGCTTTCAGGTCGTATCTACTATGAATATTACAAGCTATTACATAAATAAAAAAAGTCTTGGCTGGGTGTGGTAGCTCACACCTGTAATCTCAACACTCTGGGAGGCTGAGGCAGGAAGATTGCTTGCGGTCAGGAGTTTGAGACCAGCCTGGGCAACATAGTAAAACCCTGTCTCTACTAAAAACACAAAACTTAGCTGAGCATGGTGGCACACACCTGTAGTCCCACCTAATCAGGAGGCTGAGGCATGAGAATTGCTTGAACCTGGGAGATGGAGGCTGCAATGAGCCAAGATTGCACCACTGCACTCCAGCCTGGGAACAGAGCAAGACTCGGTCTCAAAAAAAAAAAAAAAAAAAAAAAAGTAAGTCCTCTCACAAGTATAGGTCATTTATTCTTTAAAACATGTAAAATAAAGTTGTGTCCTAACAGAAACTAAGAAAAGTCAATTATCAAGATATTTAGGGCTGGGCGTGGTGGCTCATGCCTGTAATCCCAGCACTTTGGGAGGCCAAGGCAGGAGGAACAGTTGAGCTCAGGAGTTCGAGACCAGCCTGGGTAACAAAGTGAGATCTTAATTCTACAAAAAATAAAAAAGTTAGCCAGGCATGGTGGTGTATATCTGTAATCCCAGCTACTTGGGAGGCTGAGGCAGGAGAATGGCTTGATCCCAGGAGAGTCAAGACTACAGTGTTCACACCACTGCACTCCAGCCTGGGTGACAGAGACCCTCCTTCCAAAAAAAAAAAAAAAGACATTTAAGACATATATAAAGACAGCCAGAGATGGCTCACAATCAAGAATGGTTTGATGGTCAGGCATGGTGGCTCATGCCTGTAATCCCAGCACTTTGGGAGGCTGGGCAGGATGATCACTTAAGCTCAGGAATTCAAGACCAGCCTGGGCAATATGGTGAAACCCTGTCTACACAAAAAATACAAAAATTAGCGGAACATTGTGGCGTACACCTGTAGTCTGAACTACTCAGGAAGCTGAGACAGGAGAATCGGTTGCACCCAGGAGGTCAAGGCTACAGTGAGCCGTGATCACGCCACTGCACTCCAGCCTGGGTGACAGAGTGAGACTCCATCTTAAAATACAAACAAAAAAAGAAAACAGAAACGTTCCTAGAGAAAATAGAAAGGCGGCATACAGGTTGCAGGCCTCCTTCACCAAGCCTGTACAATAATAGTTCCTTACAGTAGGTAGTGTAGGCTCTTCTACCTACAGGGACCTGTCTCATGGCTTTATTCTACTTCAGTTTCGAAACTTAAACATGAACCAACCTCTCAATATCTCAATTCCCTCACTTTATAATACAAGGAAAAAATAGTTTTATACATTTGTAAAGTTTCTTTCTTACTTTAATCCATTTTGAAAATGGGACCTCTTCCCTACCCATTTTCTTTGCAACACATCACTCTAAGAAATATCCACTAATGGCCAGGCACAGTGGCTCACAGCCTGTAATCCCAGCACTTTGGGAGGCCGAGGTGGGCACATCATCTGAAGTCAGGAGTTCAAGACAAACCTGACCAATACGGAGAAACCCCAACTCTACTAAAAATGAAAAATTAGCTGGGTGTGGTGGGCATGCCTGTAATCCCTGCTACTCAAGAGGCTGAGGCAGGAGAATCGCTTGAAACTGGGAGGTGGAGGTAGAGGCAAGCAGAGATTGTGCCATTCTACTTAAGACTAGGCAGCAAGAGTGAAACTCTCCAAAAAAGTCATCTACTAATACCTCTAAAATATTAAATACACACACACACACACACACACACACACACACACACTTACATAGGTGATACACTTATGTGTTTGATTATTAGCTGTTTGTGTCTGTTATCAGTTTTAGACAGTTCATGTTCTCAAGTTATGAGGGCTTCAGCTATGAAACTCTATTACACTATTATATGCAAAGGAGCATTTAAGTCTTTCTAACGAAACATGATAGTGGAACTGGCAAACCACTGTTAACATAATGGATAAAAATATCCACTGTGATGTTTTCTTATCCCTGCCTATACCAGGAGTTCTTGGAGTGGTTAATGCGAGAGAGATCTACAAACCCCTTAAAACTATAAACAAAATTCTGTATGTGATATACATTTTTGAGAGAAGCCATAGTTTTACATCAGATTTTCAAAGGGTTCCATAACTGTCTCCATAAATCTAAAAATACCGCTGTACATCCTGGAGCAATCAGGAGCTTACTAAAAGTAGGGTGATCAGCTATAGGTTTTGTAGCTTAGGAAGAAACGAGGAATCCAAGTAAAGAGATCGACAAGGACAACAGAGCCTCTATAGGAATAGCAAAGGTGCTGAAGCTACCATGGGGGTGCTGGCAAGAAGATTAAACAGAAACTGTACTCCAATTCCCAGTCCCTAAAGGGTTATTATACAGAAAACCAGAATTAAGTTATAAAGAATTTCTAGAATGACACCAAAATGAATGAAAGATAATCTGTGATTTGTCACTGTACTCAACAGAACAAGCTACCCACACATAAAAAGGAATGTTTTTCTGGGTATATTTTGCTTTTTCTCTCTCTTGTTAAATCATGGCCAAAGCAACTCTACATGTCTCGAAGAAATGTATTTATACTTTGCCTCATACCAAATAAGGTACCATAGAGTCTACAGAATCATATACAATTCAAATTCAAATGTCCTTAAATAGAGATAATTCCAATGACAGCTTTGGAAAGTTAATATTACATCAAGAAAATTTCTTTTCTGGTTTCAAAGTTAATTTCCTTCTTTATGGTGATGTGAGAAGAAAGGCAAGTCACAAGCTTCATGGTTCTAGTTAGAGGGGGAAAGCAAGCATTATTGCTGCTAATTTTCTTTTCTGTCTTTCTTTTTTTTTTGACACAGTGTCTCACTCTGTCACCCAGGCTAGAGTACAGGGGCTCAATCTCTGCTCATTGCAACCTCCACCTCCCAGGTTCAAGCATTCTCCTGCCTAAGCCTCCCCAAGCAGCTGGGATTATAGGTGTGCACCACCACACCTGGCTAATTTTTTAGCAGAGATGGAATTTCACCATGTTGGCCAGGCTAGTCTCCAACTCCTGACCTCAGGTGATCTACCCGCCTCGGCCTCCCAAAGTGCTGGGATTACAGGCGTGAGCCACCGCACCCGGACTATTACTGCTAACTTTCTGAAAGGTTTCAGAGAAAAACACCAGTCAAGTTGGTAAGCACCCCCTGGGCACCAAGGAAAAGAGGGAATTTGTGATCACTCCTAGGCTCACACTTCCCTTGAGAACTCTCCCACAAATAATAAAAATAAGAAAATGAGTACTCTGTCAAAACAGCATAAATTATTATCTTGACAGTGGATGGTGTGGGGATATATATATGTTCCAATGTGAACCATTAATAAAAAAAAATAAAAGCTCAGTAGCGGTAGAAAGCTTTTTTAAAAAAAATCAGTGCCAGATATAAAAAGAAAAATCTGCATACTAAATTCCTAAAGAAATTACAATTACTAAATACAACTACGCATAGTCCAAATCCCAAAGAGGTGAGCTCTGACTTTGAAATTCCTATTTATCTTCAAACTAGATCCAGAACAAGTGAAAATTAAAGAGAAGTAATCTAATCTTTCACAATATAGCTAGGCTCCTTACATTATGCAGAATGAGGATCAAGTGTAAATTAGGATGTTTAGTTTTCAAGGTTAAGAGGTTCACAGTCTCTCAAACCTGAGTAACATAATCTCAGTCAGAATCTAGACTAGAAATTCAAGAAGGTAGACACCATCCAGAGGGAACTGGGGTGATAAATCTCACTGGCCAAGGGTCTATTTGATGTAAGCTCGAAGACCCTGAAAATGTTTTTTTCCCCATAAATGAACCACCATTCTATTTAGCAACTTAAAAAATATATAAATAAATAGATAGCTTTGCCTAAAAACATATCCTCGTATCCCTACAACTAGAAAAATAATATAAACACCTCAAAACACCTTTTCCTATAGAGTAAAATTTGTAAAAGGCCTTGACTCTTCACTGTAAAGCACTTACTATAAGCCAGGTACAGCACCAGGCTCTGGTGATACAAAAATAAAAAAACAAAAACCAAGAGATAGGTCTCTGATGCTCTTTTTAAGGGTTCATGAAAGTTAGATACATACAAACTTGTAATTTCAATACTAAGGAACTATAAAGAAGTAACTGTGTCAGAGAATTAGGCAGTGTTAAAGAACACTTCACAACAAAATAATATTGTCATAGAAATGAAATGCCAAATGACAGTTACCACTAGGCAATTTCCCTCTATCTGTTTCAACCACAGTATTTTTAAAACAAAATGGAAATCCAATTTAGATTTTTTCCCCAGAAACATTCATAATGACAACCTTTGCCTTTTTCGGGTCCCATATGATGAAGAAAGTCATATACGATTTGTCTAACTTACACAAATTTTACTTAAACAAGATCAAATACTTATATGAATAAAAACTATCGTAACATATTGTCAAGTATCAAACTGTCAAATTATAAGACAGAACATGGGGCTGGGCATGGCTCACACCCGTAATCCCAGCACTTGGGAGGTAAGGCAGGTGGATAACTTGAAGCCAGGGGCTCAACACCAGCCTGGTCAATATGGCCAATCGCCTATTAACAAAAAAAAAAAAAAAAAAAAAAAAAAAAAAAGAAGAAGAAGATTTAACTATTTCACTTGTCAAAAAGGAAAAAGCATATACTATACATAAAAAATGTCCAGAATACTGGCTACTAATGGGATGGGAGGAAGGGAGGAACAAGAGTTTTCCTTTTCACTTTATACAATTCTATGTTTTTTCATTTCTTCAATGAACATGTAATTTTTATGATAAAATGTGGAGTTATATACTTTAATTTTACAGGAATAATTTTTAAAGTGTTAATTATTCCCAGTGTTAAAAAGGTTATAGGGAAACAGATATTTTCTTTCACTGTTATTTTGACTATAAACAGGTATAGCCTTTTGGAACACAATTTCAAAATATCAAGATTTCCTACAGAAATTCTGCACAAGCACACATCAATAAAATATAAAAATAGTTAACAACTAGGCCAGGCACAGTGGCTCACACCTATAATCCCAGCACTCTGGGAGGCTGAGGGAGGTGGATCATCTGAGGTCAGGACTTTGGGACCAGCCTGGGCAACATGGGGAAACTCCATTTCTACTTTTATGTAAAAATAAAAAAATGAGCCAGGCATGGTACACACCTGTAATCCCAGTTACTTAGGAGGCTGAGGCACAAGAATACCTTGAATCCAGGAGGCAGAGGTTACAGTGAGCCAAGATCACATCACTGCACTCTAGCCTGGCCGCCACAGAGACTCAGTCCCAAAACAAACAGAAAAAACAGCGAACAACTATCTGCAAGCCAGTATTACGGAAATACTTTAAATGCTTATCAATAGGAGAATGGTTAAATTATGATACATACATCCATGCTAAGAAATATGTTAAAAAGAATGTAGAAATCTGTATGTACTAACATGAAAAGAGAATCAGTAAAATGTCAATTCTCCCCAAATTGATCATGGGTTTTAACACAATTTTTACCCAAATCCCACTAAGACTTTTTTATACATATAGACAAGCCCCCTTCTAAATTAAGTGGAATGGAAAAAGAATTAGAATATAAAATAGTTTTGAAAAAGAATGAGAGAAATCACTCTGACAAGACTTCTAGAAATAAATCAACACCAACTGATTTTGGATAAAGGTGTACATACAGGACAATTCAATGGAGAGAGGACAGTTTTTTCAATAAATTATGATGAAACATTGAATATCCATAGGCAAAAAAAAAGTACTTCAACCTAAACTTCATACTGTACACAAAAAATAATTAAAAATGGATCATGAATTTAAGTGTAAAAGGCTACAACTTTAAACTTTTAGGAAAAAATATAAGAGAAAACCTTTATGATCTGGGCAAAGACATTTGTCTTTCTTTTTTTGAGACGAGTTTCACTTTGTCACACAGGATGAAGTGCAGTGGCCTGATCTTGACTCAATGCAACCTCTACCTCCCAGGTTCAACCAATTCTCCTGCCTCAGCCTCTCAAGTAGCTAGGATTACAGGTTTGCACCACCATACCCAGCTAAATTTTTTTTTTTTTTTTATTTTTAGTAGAGATAGGTTTCACCATGTTGACCAGGCTGGTCTCGTACTCCTGACCTCAAGCAAGCCACCTGCCTCTGCCTCTCAATGTGCTGGGATTATAGGCATGAGCCACCACACCTGACCAACTTCTTAAGAGATAAAAAACACTGGCCACATCTGGGGACTCACCACTATAATCCTAGCACTTCACCTTGACCTCCTGGGTCAGCCTTGACCACAGCCTTACCTCATGGGCTCAAGCAATCCTCCCATCTCAGCCTCCCGAGTAGGTGGAACCATGGGCACACACCACCAAACAAAGATACTTTTCAAAATTTTTTGTAGAGAATGGGGTCTCACTATATTGCATAGGCTGGTCTTGAACTCCTGGGTTCAAGTAGTCTTCCCACCTTGGCCTCTCAAAGCATCAGGATTACAGGTATGAGCCACTGCACCTAGCCTAAAAGATACTATTAAAGGACTGAAAAGGTAAGATACAGACTGGGAGAATCATATATCTAATAAAGGTCTTGTACCTAATATATAAAGAACCCTTAAAACTCATTATCAAGAAAACAGGCAGGGTGAGGCAGCTCACCCCTGTAATCCCAGCACTTTGAGAGGCCGAGGCGGGCAGATCACTTGAGGTCGGGAGTTCAAGACCAGTCTGACCAACATGGCAAAACCCCATCTCTACTAAAAATACAAAAATTAGCCAGGCATGGTGGCAGGCACCTGTAATCCCAGCTACTTAGGAGACTGAGGCAGAAGAATTGCTCAAACCTGGGAGGTAAAGGTTGCAGCAAGCCAAGCTTGTGCCACTGCACTCCAGCCTGGGTGACAGAGCATGACTCCACAGACTGGGCGTGATGACTCACGCCTGTAATCAACACTTTGGGAGGCTGAGGCGAGCATATCACTTGAAGTCAGGCATTCAAAACCAGCCTAGCCAACATGGTGAAACTTCGTCTCTACTAAAAATACAAAAAAATTAGCTGGGCATGGTGGCAGATGCCTGTAATCCCAGATAGGAGGCTGAGGCAGAAGAATCGCTTAAACCTAGGAGGCAGAGATTACAGTGAGCTACCAAGATTGAGCCACTGCACTCCAGCCTGCGTGACAGAGTGAGACTGTCTCAAAAAAAAAAGAAAAAGAAAACAACACAACTAACACTGGGTCAAAGAAATGAACAGTCACTTCTCCAAAGAAAACATACAGATGGGGCTCAGTGCAGTGGCTCACACCTATAATCCCAGCACTTTGGGAGGCTGAGGTGGGAGGATCACTTGAGGCCAGGAGTTCGAGACCAACCTGGCCAACATAATGAAACACTGTCTCTACTAAAAATACAAAAATTTGCCAGGCATGGTGTTGTGTGCCTGTAATACCTGCTACTCAAGAGGCTGAGACACAAGAACTGCTTGACCCCAGGAAGCGAAGGTTGGAGTGAGCAAAGATTACACCACTGCACGTCAGCCTGGGGAACAAGCAAAGCTCTGTTGAAAGAAAAGAAAGAAAATACAAAGATGGCACATGAAAAGATGCCCAACATCATCAGCTGAAAAGTACAAAGTATTTGAGGAAATAATTTTAAGACTGAGAGCAAGAAAATGTTTTTAATTTAAAAAAAGAAAAATGTCGGGCCAGGCACGGTGGCTTACACCTGTAATCCCAGCACTTTGGGAGGCCGAGGTGGGCGGATCACCTGAGGTCAGGAGTTCGAGACCAGCCTGGCCTACATGGAGAAACCCCATCTAAAAAAATTAAAAAAAAAAAAAAAAAGCCAAGTAAAATCACAATGGAAAAACAGCTAAAAATTTAAAAAGTGGTAATAATGAATGCTGCAGAGAAACTGAATCACATACATTGCTGGTGGGAATGTAAAATGGTACAGACACAAAGTGTGGCACAATCCTTTTGTAGTTCATAAGCTTATGATGACGTGTGATGACACTGGGTTTTCACACTCATGTGTGAGACATGCCTCCCTCAAACCTTATTACAATGTCAGTACATTACCCAACTGACGTGGAAAATAAAACGATCATAGGTGCAGTTTCTTACAAAACTAAACATTTACATTCTATTCTTGGGTATTTATCCTAGAGAAATGAAAAATTAAACTCAACTAAAACCCTGTCCATGAATTTTCACAGCAGCTTTACTCACAGTGACAAAACAGTGAAAATCTGAATATGTTTGAACAAACTGGTACAACCACACAATGGAACACTCAACAATTTAAAAAATGAACTACTGCAACAACAATTTAGATGGATCTCAAGGGAATTATCCTTTGTGAAAAAAGTCAACCTCAAATTGTTACATATTACATTATTCCATTTATGTAACATGCTCAAATGTCAAAACTATAGAGATGGAGAACAGACAAGTGGAACAGGAACAGTCATGGGTGTGGTGGTGGGTGGGTGTGTGTGGGAGTGCAGATACAAAGAACAGGGAGTTCCTTTACGGTAATAGTTCTAAATCTTGATTGTGGTGGTGGTTATAGGAATATATGTATGGCATGAAATTACACATACATATGCACAAATGAATAGATTTTTTAAAAGGTGAAAACTAAGTTTTATAATTTACTTAACAGTAATGTACCAATATAAATTTCCTGGTTTTGATATTGAAGTACAGCTATGTAAGATATCGCCATTGAAGGAAGCTGAGTGAAAAGCCCACAGGACTCTGTACTATTTCTTGCAACTTCCTGATTCTATAATTATCTCAAAATAAAAAGGATCAGAATATATTCATGAACAAAAAAGAGTAAATTACAGAATAAAACAAAAACTTGCAAATTACAGAATAAAACAAAAACTTGAAAAACATACGTGTAATTTTCTTTTTTTTACTGTTCCTGTGGAGCAGGGCTACCCTACAGGCAGTGTGCTGAGAGCAGCATGTGTAATTAGTAAACACGTTTTGTGTAAGCATAGAAAAAAGTACCTAAGAATATACACCAAGTTGTTAGCTCTAGGGAAATGAAAATATGAGAGACAGGCGTGGGAGGGCAGGCAGAGGCTGTACCTTTTAATTTTATGTATTTCTAAATTGTTTGACCTTTTTGTAAGAGGGTTTTTTGTTCTTTTTTGAGACAGAGTCTCACTCTGTTGCCCAGGCTGGAGTGCAGTGGCGCAACCTCGGCTCACCATGACCTCCACCTCCCAGGTTCAAGTGATTCTCCTGCCTCAGCCTCCTGAGTAGCTGGGACTACAAGCACACGCCACCATGCCCAGCAAATTTTTGTATTTTTAGTAGAGACAGCATTTCACCATGTTGGTCCTCGAACTCCTGACTTCAGATGATCCACCCGCCTCAGTCTCCCAAAGTGCTGGGATTACAGGCGTGAGCCACCACACCTGACATCGTTTTTTTTTTTTTTTTAAAGGTCTACCTGACAGGAATGTACATGATAGGTTAGGAGATCTATCTAAAGGCTGGGACATTCACTGGGTGACTAGGCAAAACATAATGCAAACTTTAGTGACATACTGGACGTTGGAACTTATTCAAAGAAAAGAATCAAGAACAAGAGGTTCCTAGACATAGCTACTGGACAATGTTAATGCCCCATTAAACCCAGATTGGAAATTTTAAATGAGTGACTCAAGTAAAGGAGAGAGAGAAAGTAAGTTGGAATAAAGAAGGATAGGAGGAAACAATAATACATTCAGTTTGAGGTATGTTTTAAGTTCCACTGAAGCATCCAAGAGGAAATATTTGGTAAGTGGCTGGGGATACAGATCTTTGTCTACAAGAGTCATCAGGAAAGAGGTGATAACTGAAGTTACATGAGTGGGCAGAACATTCAGCAAAGGAGATTAAAAAGGAGTATTTTAAGAGGTGGGAGGAAAATAAGGGCTGACTTTTTTCTTTTTGGAGTCTCCTTCTGTCACCCAGGCTGGAGTGCAATGTCACCATCTTGGCTCACTGCAACCTCCGCCTCCCAGGTTCAAGTGATTCTCCTGCCTCAGTCTCCTGAGTAGCTGGGATTACAGGCATGCACTACCACACCTGGCTAATTCTTTTGTATTTTAGTAGAGATGGGGTTTCACCATATTGGCCAGGCTGGTCTCGAACTTATGACCTCAGGTGATCCACCCACCTTGGCCTCCCAAAGTGCTGGGATTACAGGTGTGAGCCACCACACCCAGCCAAAGCTGAATATTGTCACGGAAGCCAATCACAATACAGTTGCAAGGAAAGAATGGTCAATGATGTCAAATACTAGGGTGAAGTCAAGATAAGGACAGAAAAGTACCCACTCTATCTGACAATTATGTGATCCTGTTTACTTGACAGATTGGGCAGGGTGGAAACCAGCTTAAAGCTAAGTGAGGCATTATTGGCGGGCAAAGAAAATAGTGAGAGATATTACATATTCATAAAAGAAGTCTGGCTGTCATAAAAAAGAATGAAAGTCTGAAACATGCTACAACATGGACAAAACTTTAAAATATGCTAAGTAAAACAAATCAGACGTAAAAGAATATTGCATATATTGTATGATTTACTTATATGACGTACCTAGAATAGGCAATTTCATAGAGACAGAAACTAGAATAGAGGTTACCAGGAGCTGGGAAGAAGGGGAGTTATCGTGTAAGGGGTACAGTTTCTGTTTGGAATAATAAGAAAGTTATGGAAATAGATAGTGGTAATGGTTGTACTACATCGTGAATGTACTTAATGCCACTGATTTATACACTTAAAAATAGTTAAAATGACAGCCGGGCGCAGTGGCTCACGTCTGTAATCCCAGCACTTTAGGAGGCTGAGGTGGGTGGACCATTTGAGCCCAGGAGTCCAAGACCAGCCTGGCCAACATGGTGAAACCCCATCTCTACTAAAAATACAAAAATTAGCCGGGCTTAGTGATGTGTGCCTGTAGTCCCAGCTACTTGGAAGGCTGAGGTGGGAGGATAGCTTGAGCCTAGGAGGTAGTGGCTGGAGTGACCCATGCTCATACCACTGGACTCCAGCCTGGGCAACAGAGCAAGAACTTGTTTAAAAAAAAAAAAAAAAAAAAAGAGGCAGCATTTCAATTAGTAGAAAAGGTTAGATTGTTCCATAAATGGGACTTGGACGCTTTGGCTAGTATTTGGGAAAAAAGTAAGTTATGTATTTATCTTATACTTAAGGTTCTATTCTAAAAAGTAGATAAACATTTAAGTATTTAAAATACTGTATGTATTAGAAGAAAATATGGTTTGCTATCTTGGGGGTAGGGAAGATCTTTTAAACAGTTATAATACCAAAGACAAGAATCATATAGAAATGACTAATAAATATGAAGTTTCTGTATGTCAGAAATACCATAAAATCAAAAATTAAAGGACTTTCTGGGCATGATGGATAAATGCTATTTGATTAGTCCTTCTACTATAACCAGAAAACTAGTCCTCCTACTATAACCAAAAAAACAAATGAAACAACTGTTTTCAGACACTGAGCAACAAGTAGTGTAAGACTGTGTGATCTCTGTGAGAAGGTACAATTGTCCCTGGCTTTCTGCTTAAGGCAAGCCAAAGACAGCAGTCTTCCTAAGCTGTGGAGACATGCTGGAGTCTGAGGAGGTTAAGACAGCTGGAAACTGCAAAGCATAACTGGAGAAGAGGGTGCTCCACAGAAAAATATCAAGATCTGAAAGAGTTCCCTTTAGTCTCTGGTGAATAACTACTAAGCTGCACAGGCGTAGGATGAGATTCCAGGATGCCAGGCAAAGGTCCCATAACCTGAACAACTATCAAAGCCCACAAAAGTTGGGGGTAGGGGGAGATTTCTCAGTTTTTCTTTGTAAATTTATATGTAGATTGTGAGGTCCAACTGAGTCTTCTAAAACTTCGGGCTCTCAGGTTTCATGACACATGTTCTACCTATATCCATTCCAAAGATGGCTTCTTACTGGAGTTGATTTTGGTTTTAAGAGCACTAGAGGAGAAACTTGCTATGAAATCTTTGGGAAAGGGAATCTCACCATGACTAGTTCGGTGTCACCTATTGGTTCAGACTATACAGTTCATTTCAAATAAGATCAGGCACATTTAGCATGGTACAGTCACAGACTATGCAGCTCATTTCAAATTTAACTAAATATTAAATAGTAAGGCCTCTGCCAACTTTAAGTCTGGCAAAAAGTTTGGGTTGTATTTTTCAGAAGGGATTTATCTGTATGACTTTCTCCTTTAACTGACATAGAATCTTGTGGTCCTTTTGGGACTGCTAAATAACTCCAACTACTTAAAGTTGTGGGCTTCCCTGATTATTAATGTTCTTTTCAAATGCTATTTAAACATGAACAGAGGTTCTGAAATTGATTTAGTACTTACGTGGTAGCCGCAAGGCACAAGGGCTTAACTCTATATATAATTGGTGTACAGTCTACTGTCATCACTTAAGGACAAGACTGATTCCTCTGATACATACTGTCTATGTCCAGAGGCGTTTTGTATGGAGTGTTATTTATATTCCGGTTTTTGCCTAATGACCCTAATCTTAGTGCTAAATGTTCTGGCTATATACAATATAGTTCACGGACTAAACATGTGACTAATAAAGGGAGAGCCAATGAAGTCAGTGTAAAATGTTACAAAAATATGCTCATATGCAGTATGATATTATGAGTGAAGGACCTGAATAGAAAGAGTTAAAATAATGTTAACCAGAATACTATCCTAATTTAGACTAACTTTAATACTAACTTAGTAAAATTTTACAAAATAAAAATTTTTAAGTAGAGAATAAAGTCCACATGGACTTTGTTATTTTTATTTTTTGTTTATTGAGACAGGGTCTCACTCTGACAACCAGGTTGGCGTGCAGTAGCACACACTCATGGCTCACTGCAGCCTTGAACTCCTGGGTTCCGCGATCCTCCTGCCTCAGCCTCCCAAGTAGCTGGGACTACAGGTGCACACCACCATGCCCATCTAATTTTAAAATTTTTTTGTAGAGACAGGGTCTCTAGCCAGGGCTGGTCTTGAACTTCTGGCCTCAAGAGATCCTCCTGCCTTAATTTTCCCCCAAAGCATTAGGATTACAGGAGTGAGTCACTGCACCCAGCTCAGACTTTGTTACCATTAATTAAAAACAGAGGTGGGATCATATTTGGCTGAAACAACAAAGTTTTAAACAGAAATATTATTTCATGTATTATTACCTGATGGTAGGAAATATTTTATATGTGCCTTTAATTCCTCAGTGTCTTTCTAGATGTCACCATTTCATATCACATGGCACTACTAACCCTTAGAGACCTATTCAGAAGTGCCCTATTCTCTCATCCACTGGTTAAAAATGGGGAAAAGTCAGCCTTCTAGGTTGTCTACTGCTACTACCAAGACATTATTTACTACTCCTTGGGGGAAAAAAAAAAATCTCTCCTACTCTAAGGGTTGTTTTTTTTTTTGTTTGTTTTTTCTTTTTTTATTATGTCAGAGGTTGAAGACTAGGAGCCAGATTTGGCCTGCAGATAGACGTTTTCATTTGGCCAATGGAGTTAAAAAATATTTAAACTATTTGCAAGTATGCAAAAAACTGAGAAATGTCACATAAAAAGTCCAGATTTTCAGCTTCTCTTGAAAAATATCTAGCAACACTGAATACTCATTTTTTTAGGACAACAATCAGATGAAGTAAAAAGGACATGCCGCTTTAGATGGAATATGTACTCTTCCTGTTTACCACAATCTCACCTGGCCCACCTTAGTAATTTACATTACTTGTTTGGCCCCTGCAGGACACTTGAGTTTGAAATCTGTGTTCTTCACCTTTAGTCACCATTATTAACTGATTCTCATTCACAAAGACTTATGCACCTGGCATAATCATTCTCTCTGCTCCAAATCCCTCCCATCACAGTGAGTTACTTTCTTGTTCACAGGTACAACCTATCCAAATCCCTGAAAATCTTTGTGCCAATAGTTTGCACCTTTGTTCCAGCCAAAGCCATCCATGGCTATACCCAGAATGTTGTCTACTGAAAACTGCTTCACCTCTGAAACTTTCAACTCCAAATATTCTACTTTCTTATCACAGCCTTACATCTGTCCAGTTTTTTCATTCTCTCTTACCTCAAGAAAACTGCCAGGCCCATTAATTTCTATCTCTCATCATATTAAGCCTCTCCTGGCATTAGTTTCACGCATAATCAGATCCATGTTTTAAAAACTAAGGTAATACAGAACAAAATACCCAAGTTAGCTATAGGATCATTGTTGTATAGCTTCCTGAATCAGCAATTTTACTTGAAGGAGAGGGAACGTAATTTGGTAAGAAATTTGAAGTATGTTAAAGTACAGATAAGCCTAATGAAAAGTTTGCATAAATTTTTAAGATAAAACACAAATTGCCAAGGAAGTTTCAAGCTTTTTTGGAGATGCTTTGAAAGATATTTCCCCAAACTGGAGACTATATACAGTCACAATCCTCTGCAACCAAGCGCCCTTTAGTGACAAGGTTTGAGATGCCTAACTTCAACCTTTTTTTTTTCTTTTGCTAATACCCTCAATTCCCAATCTTTCTAGCACATCCACAAACAAAATCTCAATCCTAAATCAATTTTATCATCTGCCTTCTCAGTTTCCTAACTTGATTTGATAAGCATTGACAAAAATCACAGAACTGTGCTAACAAAAGTTGGCAAAAGTCTCCATCTTGAGCTGGACTCTCAAAAGCTGCTCAACAGCGTTCTGAAATGTCCCTAATCGGCTCCTTGTCCAATTTCCCACAAAAATAATTCACTTACTGATATTTTTCTTCAAATTCCTTCTCCCACTTTTAATCTTAGCAAAAGACCCTGTTTCCTACTTTACAGAGAAATAAGATGCTACTTAGGCAGAAACTTTCTAAACATCTATCTTCCAACCTCCATAGACATTTCATAGTTTTAATTTTCTTCTCTTTGACCTATACGAAGGTCTCCTCTGTCCAACTGCCTTCATCCCCTCAACACATTGTCTACTTCTTTTTCCCCTTCACAGGCAGCTCTTGATCTCTACTTTCTTGCTTCCCATTCATTCATAACCCCTGCAGTCTGGCTTTTTATTCTACCACTTCGCCAAAATAGTTCTTCTAATAACCATCCTCTTTGGTATTCTCTGTAGCACCTGACCTGTTGGTAACTTTCCCTCTTTGAAATCCTCTTCTCTTGGTTTGCATTATATATTATTCTCTCATGATTTTTCTTCTTTAATTCTGGCCACTCCTTCATATTCACCTGTTATCTTAAATATTCAATTTGTCAGGTCTATTCTTATCCCACATCCTCTCTTAAACTAAACAGTGATTCTTAACTTTTTTGGGGTCACACACAACTTTGATAATCTGATAAAATCTACGGTCTTTCTACCCAGTAAAATATATAACCATATTTTACATACAACATCAGAGGGTTCAAGGAATGTATTCTCCCTATTTGAGCTCATCTACTCATATTTTTACATGCTGGTGATTTGAAAAATAATCATATCTATAGTGTAAATTCTTTTCTGAGGCCAGATGTGACAGCTCATGCCTGTAATCCCACCACTTTGGGAAGCCAAGGCAGGTGGATCATTTGAGGTCAGGAGTTTGAGACCAGCCTGGCCAACATGGTGAAATCCCATCTCTACTAAAAATACAAAAATTAGCTGGGCGTGGTGACGTGTGCCTGTAATCCCAGCTACTTTGGAGGCTGAGGCAGGCGAATCGCTTGAACCTGGGATCACACCACTGCACTCCAGCCTGGACTGTGTCTCAAAAAAAGAAAAAAAATTGTTTTCTGAGCTTTGGACCTGTATACACCTAACTGCCCACTCTAAGTCTTCACTTAGATGTCCTATCCCAATACAACATACCAAGTTGAACTCTGCTATCTTTTCTCCAAGCTGCTCCTCCTGTATTTCCCATATTAGTCAATGGCACAACCTGCTGCCCAAGATAGAATTTTGGATGTCATTTGATTTATTCATCCTTCCAAAAATGGAAATTTCTCTTAGTTGCAAAGTATCATGTGCTCACTAAAAAATTCAAGTACCTAAGTACAAACAAGTAAAAACTATCCTCAATTTCTCCCTTTAGTAATTCAATTCCATGGCAACAATTGAGCTAAACAGTGACTGACTCCTAGATGGGGTACCAGTTCACTGGCCCCCATAACATAGCCCATGTTACTCATTTATACAAATATACCTAATTTATTACCTAAGTCTACCGTTTTGATAGCTAAGCAATATTCCATCATATAGATGTGCCATTTTTTAAACAATTTCCTATTGTTGGATATTTAGAATGCTCCTTTTTTTGTAATTATAAGCAATGCTGCAAAGAACATTCATACATGTATCTTTATAAACTTGTATGTAGTCCCTAGAAGTGAAGTTGCTTAGCCAAAGGAAATGAACATTTACAGTCCTCTAAAATGTTTGTACTAACTTATGTTTTCACCAAGAGCCTAAGTGCTTGATACCATCTTAAATTCTCCATCCTTTACCCATACCCCCAAATTCTAATCATTTACAAAATATCAATTCTACCTCCCCAGTATCTCTATACCCTGTCTTCACCTTTTTACTCCTACTGATACTGACCTTAGTTTAGACTGTCAGTATTTTTAACTGGGAATGCTGTCAATAGTTTCTTTACTGGTCTCTATCTTATTCCCCTCCTCCAATCCATTCTTCAGATAGCTTTCAGATGATCTTACTAATACCTGATATGTCCCTTTCTCCTTTTAAAGGTTTGGTGTGACATACTAGGCCTTTCATGATTTAGCCCCTCTACCTTTAAAATCTTGTATCTCACTACCAAATGTAGTTCCACTATGCATCCTAGTCATATTCAACTACCTGCACTTCCCTATCCAAGGCACCTTCATCTACTTTTGCATTTGTGCTATCTGCCAGGAACTTCTCCCCCACTGTTTTCCACTTGACTATTTCTTTGGCATGGTAAATAGCTATTACAATCAACATTCTTCAAAATTCTGTTCAAAAGTCATTTCCTCTTAGGAAGGATTCCCTGCTTCCTATACCAGAAAAAAACATGGAAAACATAAAAGATGAAAACAAAGACAATCCTAACCCCATGTCACAGAAACAACCACTATTATCACTCTGGTGTGTTTCCTTCTAGCCTTTTTTGTAGGTATATGCATTTTTTTTTAAAAAAAGCATGACAATGAGTTCGTGTCCTTTGTAGGGACATGGATGAACCTGGAAACCATCATTCTCAGCAAACTGACACAAGAACAGAATATCAAACACCACATGTTCTCACTCATACGAGGGTGTTGAACAATGAGAACACATGGACACAGGGAGGGGAGCACTACACACTGGGGTCTGCTGGGGGGAAATAGGGGAGGGACAGCGGGGGGTGGGGAGTTGGGGAGAGAGAGCATGGGGAGAAATGCCAGATACAGGTGAAGGGGAGAAGGCAGCAAACCACACTGCCACGTGTACCTATGCAACAATCTTGCATGTTCTTCACATGTACCCCAAAACCTAAAATGCAATAAAAAATAAAAATAAAAATAAAAAATAAATAAATAAAGCATGACTGAGATGAAATAAACATCTCTGTGCTCTGCTTTTCTCACTTAACACTGTGAGAATTTTTTGGTCATTAAGTTTTCCAAAAAAAGAGTTTTAAATCTGTACTTAATAATTAATTATAAAGATAGCACTTTAATATCATCCCCTTTACGTCAACTATTCAGGTTAAATAAATCCTTGCTAATTTAAATAATATCATTAATACCTTTGACTACAGCTCTGATTAGGATTATAATCTTACCACATGCTAAGTACTTACATGCACTATTTTATTTAATTCTCACAACAACCCTCTGAGGGGAATACTATCATTATTATTTTACAGATGGAAAAGCAGAGACTAAGGGATTTGCTCAGTCACATTGCTATTGAGTGGTGGGGCCAATATTAAAATGCAAGTCTACCTGACAATAAAGTCTGTTCACTCAACAATTTTTTAGTCTCTCAATGTTGCCAAATAGCTTTCCAGAAATGTCTCACAATTTTATACTGTTAACAGCAGTATGTGAGTGCACCTGCCTCATTACCATTATGTCTACCAAAAATTTTAGCTGGCCAGGCACGGGGTCTCACGCCTGTAATCCCAGCACTTTGTGAGGCCAATGCAGGTGTATTATGAGGTCAGGAGTTCGAGACCAGCCTGGCCAACATGGTGAAACCCCACCTCTACTAAAAATACAAAAAAATTAGCCAGGCACGGTGGTGCATGCCTGTAATCCCAGCTACTGAGGAGGCTGAGGCAGGAGAATCACTTGAACCTGGAAGGTGAGCCAAGATGGCAACTCTGCACTCCAGCCTGGGCGACAGATTAAGACTCCATCTCAAAATAAATAAATAAATAAATAAAGGTATCTCTTTCAATTGCATTTCCTTTTCTTTTTTTTTTTGAGACCAAGTCTCGCTCTGTCACCCAGGCTGGGATGCAGTGGCACTATCTCAGCTCGCTGCAACCTCCGCCTCCCCGGTTCAAGCAATTCTCATGCCTCAGCCTCCCAAGTAGCTGGGATTACAGGCGCCCACCACCACCCTCAGCTGATTTTTGTATGTTTAGTAGAGATGGGGTTTCACCATGTTGGCCAGGCTGGTCTCAAACTCCTGACCTCAGGTGATCCACCCACCTCAGCCTCCCAAAGTGCTGGGATTACAGGCGTGAGCCACCACGCCTGGCCCAACTTCATTTATTTGATTACTAGTGCAACAGAATACTTATTCATGTTTGTTATTTAATTTTTGTCTCCTGTGATTTGTCCACCTGCCCTCTGCTTACTTTCCTATTAGTGTCTTCTGGGTTTGTCTTACTATTTCACATAAGCTCCTTGTAAGTCTGCCCTATGTCCTAAGTCAGCCATCAGCAGGTCAAGTGCCTGTTAACACTCTTGCTTATCACTTGCTATACACAGTCTTTTTTAGACATCTGTGAGCTTACCAACACTTCCACTGCCAGAATTCTGGATGATTAATTTTAGGTGTTTTCATGAAACAATAATGGATAATTGACCCAACAAGGGGCATTTCCACTCTCTAATTTCCAATGTATAATAAGCAGAGCAAAGTAGATTCTTTCAACCCAAACCTGAATGAACAAAAATGCAAGTCTCATTTCCTTAATGATACATGCAAGTTCTGGTTACATATAGTTCCCTAAACTTGCCCTGTTCTTTCATTCTCCCATGATATTAAACATTGTGTTCTCTGCTCAGAATGCCTACTTCTTCATCAGTCTTTCTGACTGTCCAGTCCTTCAACTTTTCTCTCCAATTCTCTGCCCGTTCAGACAAACTTAACAGCCATACTACTTACTGCTAAAAATTACAGGATAAAAGTCATATAATTATATGGATTCTTAGTTGAGACCGCAGTATGCTAGGCAATTCTCTCAAATGCTCTTAGCTCCGTCTTCTATTTGTTTAAGGAATTGTAAGAAATCGTTTCCCTGCTTCATTCCTTCAATGTTTTTCCATTTAGGATCAAGTACAAACTCAAGTATGGCACACCAAACCGTCTGATTTGACTCTTGCCTGCCACCAGTCATTCAATATGTACACTTGAACTGCAACCCCAACACCTTGTTTCTTAAACCTATCATGCAATTTCAGACCTCTGTGCCTTTATATATTGCTGTTCTCTCCACCCAGAACATTTTCTCCTCCACATTCTTTGCCAAGTAATCGCCATTGATCTTTCAGAACTCAGCTTAAGAAAACTCTCTTCTGGATGGGTATGGTGGCTCATGCCTGTAATCCTAACACTTTGGGAGGCCAAGATGGGAGGACGGCTTGAGTCCCGGAGTTCCAGACCAGCCTGGGCAATATAGCGAGACCCCCATCTCTGTTTGTAAAAAATGAAAAAGA